>JAOTOM010002590.1:0-109895 GCA_034440615.1 Ashinkailepas kermadecensis | reverse complement strand
GTTGTTCCATGAACTTATGCATTTGTGGTGTATTTTAAATCACATTCATTACAAAAGTGTTTGTTTGTTAAACATGACAATGTTTTAACGCGTGGGTAAGCAATGTCTGCCTTGCCCACCTGTGAAAATCGCCCCGGCATTCAACGATAAGTGTACGGCTACACATTTGAGTTCTGGACGTACGGAATTTGAATATACCATGGGAGGTAATGCACTCAATGTCATTAGTGAGGAGCATAAACACCTAGGTGTATTAGTTTCCAAGCGCCGTAAGTCAGAAAAGCAAAGAAGTTAAAAAAAAGTTGTATTTTGCCGAAGTGGGACTCAATTTCGAATATTGTGTAGACATGGAGCCCTTCCTTAAAAAGGGGACGTAGACATGCTAGAAAGGATGGAGCTCAAAGCTACTAGGCTCATCAGTGGATTAGGCATTTTGCAATATCGGGACAGGTGTATTACATTGGATATGTACTCACTCAAGCATTATGTGATTCTCTTCTTTTAGTTCTTCCCTGTATAGACTTAACCAAGTTGGAATCATGTGGCCCTTTGTAAGGCTTAAACCTAGATGTACTGTTCTTTATATCAATGTGAAATATCAGACATGAGCCATAATGCCGCAGTGCACACTGACTGAGCGCAAAAAGCTACCGCCAGCTGCTTCACCTTACATCACTGGCGCTGCTGACGGGCTGGGTTCTCGCCTGTCACACAGTGTTCGGTCACGACACACTCTGCGGCGTGCGCTGCTGGCGGGCTGGGTTCGGTCATGACACACTGCGGCTGGCGCTGCTGGCGGGCTGGGTTCTCGCCTGTCACACAGTGTTCGGTCATGATACACCCTGCGGCTGGCGCTCCTGGCGGGCTGGGTTCTCGCCTGTCACATAGTGTTCGGTCATGATACACTCTGCGGCTGGCGCTACTGGCGGGCTGGGTTCTCGCCTGTCACACAGTGTTCGGTCATGATACACTCTGCGGCTGGCGCTGCTGGCGAGCTGGGTTCTCGCCTGTCACACAGTGTTCGGTCATGATACACTCTGCGGCTGGCGCTGCTGGCGAGCTGGGTTCTCGCCTGTCACATAGTGTTCGGTCATGATACACTCTGCGGCGTGCGCTGCTGGCGGGCTGGGTTCGGTCATGACACACTGCGGCTGGCGCTGCTGGCGGGCTGGGTTCTCGCCTGTCACACAGTGTTCGGTCATGATACACTCTGCGGCTGGCGCTACTGGCGGGCTGGGTTCTCGCCTGTCACACAGTGTTCGGTCATGATACACTCTGCGGCTGGCGCTGCTGGCGAGTTCTCGCCTGTCACAAAGTGTTCGGTCATGATACACTCCCCGGCTGGGGCTCCTGGCGGGCTGGCTTCTCGCCTGTCACATAGTGTTCGGTCATGATACACTCTGCGGCTGGCGCTGCTGGCGAGTTCTCGCCTGTCACAAAGTGTTCGGTCATGATGCACTCCCCGGCTGGGGCTCCTGGCGGGCTGGGTTCTCGCCTGTCACACAGTGTTCGGTCATGATACACTCCCGGCTGGCGCTCCTGGCGGGCTGGGTTCTCGCCTGTCACATAGTGTTCGGTCATGATACACTCTGCGGCTGGCGCTGCTGGCGAGTTCTCGCCTGTCACACAGTGTTCGGTCATGATGCACTCCCCGGCTGGGGCTCCTGGCGGGCTGGGTTCTCGCCTGTCACACAGTGTTCGGTCATGATACACTCTGCGGCTGCGCAACCATTGTCAGCTATTTTATGAGGGCCCGGGTAATGTCTAGATAGCATAAACTACGTGCAAGGAAAGCGCAAAAACAACTTGTTGCGACCTCCGACGGCTCAGACTTCCTGTATGTATTCATGGATGACCCACAATTCTAATGCAAATTACCTCTTTGAGTTTTATTATGCATCATATTTGCCCTAAGTTATTTTCTTCGTAAACTATGTTCCGGAGGGGCAATTCCCAGCCGATGGTCTTGTCGGGTGATTTCATGCCCTTATGGTACCGAAGGCATGGCGTGGTGCCAATACATGGAGGACCAGGGCTTATGAACAGTTGTATCCACAATGAGAGCTCCAAGGTAATGCAACATACTGTCCATAATTCGAGGAGTTGATAGATGCCCAATAGGACAGCCGCATAACCATAGCTCAGGCAACCGATCCGGTGAATTTAAACAAAGGCAAAATGAACAAAGGTACTTTTTCCAACAGGTGATCAATATATTATATAAATGACACATTCGAAATCAGCCTATGCCCAGCTTTCGAATGGTATGCATCTCGTCTTTTCAGCGTTCTGAGCCCTTCCAAACAACCGAATCTTTTCCCCATCGGTGTAAAATGTAGCAATGACGCCTCAGTTTCCTTTTTTAAGTACTAGCTCCGGAATTTACAACAGTAACTTCCCTGGTGATAGCTTTACCAAATCCCTCTTTCAGTTTCAGGACTCTAACATGGGAGCTCTTGGGTTCCTTTCTCGATATCAAGGGCAATCAGTGCGAACGCCCATCCCAGGCACATGTCTATATAATGTCCTCATTCCCTGTATTCATGCCAAACGTTGCTCCTGATGATGTGCGAATGGATACTATAAATGTTTTCGTATTGAACATCAAGCTTATTTGATAACGAAGTCGATAGCTGGTATCAACATCCCAGGCAATACCCGGAAGCATTTGGGCCGAACCCCCGATATTTCCCAACCGCTTCACAGCGCTGACTGTGTAAACCACCTTAGCTGGTTGCCTTGGAATTTTGCTCGAGCTTGCTCGCTTTCCTCCTAACAGGCTAAGTGTGACACGTCGACACGTCTTTCCTCTGGGCACATGTGCTTCACAATAGCCCATTATGCAACGCTCCAAAACCTGGCTATTGTTGATCGACTATCCGACATCGCTGAACCCGATTTCCTCCGATCGAGATGCGAGCGTGAGAATCGCAGGCCAGCAGAGGTTCATGCATGCTAGAGTCACGTGATGAACTCGACTGCCACGCCCGGTCACGATGCTGCAAGGCCGCATATAGACCATCCTGCGAATTGTTCGGCTTATCACCACAACATTTCCGGATGCTTACCGGTTGATCCGACTGGGCGTGCGTCACGGGCCTCGGCAAAGTCAACGCGTCCTGGGTGGAGGCCAAGCTCACGACTGATCAGACAAGCCGGCGACCAGTCCTTGTCAGTTGAGCTCTATCTCACCACCACAGACACGAAACGCTTCAGCGTTAGCATGCTGAATAGTCATTATGCAGGCGATCCCTTGGAACGGTGCGGAGTTCATCCCAAACGCGAGCCAAATGCAGCTGTGCAAATTGTGCACTCTGCAGTATGTAGTATTGCTCGCAGAGCGCGATGAGGTGCCCACGAACTTTCACATAGTATTCTGAGTGCTCGTCCATTTTTGTCTCCATACTTTACATGTGGATGTTGGGAGTGGTGAGAAAAGGTTGTTCAACTGCAGCTGTAAAAACGTAAAAGATCGGAAAGCAACGGCTGTGCCGTCAAATATTTTCGTTTATAGAAGCTTAGATGGACAGTCGTGGGTGTTGCTAATTGACTGAATGACGGATTTGGAGTTTGAGCAAATTACTACGTGTCTAGCTTTACGTCTCATGAGAATGGAGATATTGGCCAGAATGGCCATTTCGTCATTGGAGTAGATGGAGAAGTTATCCGGTAGACGTTTGGGAAGCCTGGTGCAGTGATGCTGATGCCTACTTTAACCCCGTGTTTCGACCCATCCGAGAATACGTGTGTTTTGTGTTTGTTGTCATCGGCGAACTTGTGGAAGATGGCAAGAATGGCCGCCGATGTGATAGTCGATTTCTTTTCCGACAGCAAGTACTCAACGAGTGTCCAGAATGGCCTAGTGGGCGGTCGAGCTGCAGTGGCTGGCATTATAAGGTTAAGATCTGAGAGAGCCGTGGCAATTTGAATACTGTATGGTGGAAGTTTCCGCCCAAATCGGCTGTAGTCATAAAGACATAAAGACATAAAAGATCAGTGCAACTATGAGCCACAAGGGCCCTTCTTGGTTGCACTTTGGACACTGAACCAGTTGCCCACCAAATATGTCGATCAACCCTCCCTGGAATACATAAAAACAAGCCCCCTAATCTTATAATGATTGTCTATGCCGTTTTTAAAGATGTTCAGTGTGTTGCTACTGACAATGGTTCCTGACAGCTGGTTCCAGTGTTCTACTACCCTGTTGGTGAAGAAAGACTGTCTTAACCTTGTTCTGCTGTGATTAACTTTAATTTTCCTAATTGATGACCTCTAATTGCATCATTTCTGTTAAATTCAAACATTTCCCTGAGATATCCCTGTTCCGGACCATGAACAACTTTAAAAACCTGGATGAGATCTCCTCTCAGCCTTCTATATCTAAGTGAAAACATATTCAATTTCTTCAAGCTTTCCTTATATGCCAGGTTGCCTATACCATTAACCATTTTTGTTGCCCTCTTTTGTACTCTCTCTAAAAGCCAACAATCTTTATCATAACTAGGGGACCAAGCTTGGACACAGTATTCCAAATGTGGCCTAACATATGCACAGTAAAGCTTCCTGATGACCTCCTCACTTTTGTATGACACGTTCCTCTGTATTGCCCGAAGCATTCTTAGTGCCTTCTTCCTGGCTTCTTTGGTCTGTTCTGATGCCCCCAATTTTGTGTTCAAAATAACACCTAAGTCCTTCTCCTGCTGAGTCACAGATAGTACTTGGCCACCCATCAAGTATGGAGCCGTCATGTGCTGCCTACCTACATGCATGACTTTGCACTTATCAAAATTAAACTTTATTTGCCTTTTTCGGACCACTTCACAAGCTCGTCTAAGTCTTTCTGCAGCAAAACCTGCTCATTGTGCCCTGTTATTGCCCTAAAGATCTTCAAATCATCCGCTAATTTTAAAACCTTACTGCTCAGGCCACATTCAATGCTATTCACATATATAATGAAAAATAGTGGTCCCAGTACCGACCCCTGGGGGACTCCACTAAGAACATTTTGCCATGATGACTTTATACCATTTAGCATCACTCTCTGCTGTCTATCTGAAAGCCACAACTCTATCCATTTTAGGATGCTACCTGCAATACCATGGACCTGAAGCTGCATCATTAACCGTTTATGGGGTACCTTGTCAAAGGCCTTACTAAAGTCAAGATATGCTACATCAACCTGATTTCCCTGATCAAATTGTTCTGTAGCAAAATTCAAAAAGTCCAAGAGATTTGTGAGACGCGATCGCCCTTTTCTAAACCCATGTTGAGTATCTTGAATCAATCTGTTTCCTTCCAGAAAACTAACTATTCTATCCTTGATAATTGATTCGAGTACCTTGCAGACTAGGGATGTGAGGCCTACTGGCCTATAGTTTTCAACTTTCCCTCTTTCTCCTTTCTTGAAAATAGGAACTACATTTGCCCTTTTCCAATCTGTTGGAATTTCATTTTGTGAAACTGATCTACAAAATATTATACTAAGTGGAATTGCCAGTTCCTTTTCAGCTTCCCGCAATACCCTAGCATAAATTCCATCAGGTCCTGCTGCCTTGTTTGGCTCTATTTTTCTGATATAATTGAAAACAACATCACTATCAATGAAATCAACATCGTGTATCTGATCACCTGTCACTGAACTGTGGTTCAAGGTTGGCAGATTAGTCACATCCTCCACTGTAAACACTGATTTAAACTGCTTGCTCAGCTCCTCAACCACCTCACCATCCTCACTCAATATAGTCCCATTTACTTCCAGTGGACCAATTGTGCTTGAAACTTTACTTAGCTTGTAGAAACTAAAGAACTTTTTACTGTCCCCATTACAGTTCCTAGCCAAATCCAATTCTTTTGCTCGCTTTGCTGCTCTGGTTTTCTGCTTCACAGCATCTCTAGCTTTTTGATACGACCTTAGATTTACGATATTTGAAGATTCCTTAAATACTGTAAATGCATCTTTCTTAGCCTTAATTGCTTTCCTCAAAGCTGGTGTAAGCCATGCTGGCTTTCCTACCCTTCTTTTGCGCCTTTGCTTTTGGGGGACATGTCTAATCTGAATTTCCCTCAAGTAAGATTTGAACTTTTCCCACATTTCACAGGCATTTAAATCAAAGAATTCTTCCCATTTTATGGCACTTCCTGCTCCTGTTCCTGGATCCTGATCCTTACATTCCTGTTCCTGATCGATACAAAGCTCCTATCCTCAGTTTATTGCTGTTGCCTTTTCCCACAGCAACATCAAGCCAAATGGACTCCACAGACACATTTTTTACCCCATCTGCTACTTTTTGAGAACTGTATAAGCTATTCACATAGAGCATTACACCACCCCCTTTCACTGCTGGACCCCTATTGCATGAAAACATATTGTATCCCTGGATCTCATAGTCCTGCAAGTTATCCCCAAAATATCCCTCACTGACCCATGCCTCAGTAATGCAAACAAAATCTGGTTTCTCCTCAGCAACATAACACCTGAACTCATCAAATTTGGATCGAATGCTCTGAGCATTAAGCATCATACACTTAGCAAAAGTTCCATAACCCTCTTTGGCTTTTTCATGTTGAGTAGCTCTGTCATCTCTGGATGAGCTACCACTCTGCCCCCTTGATCTACTGCTATCCCTATTTGCTGACTGTGAGGTTCTATTTCCTATGCTGTCACTATTGGCATATCCCTGAGATGGCAATGCCACTTCTTCCCTCCCCACCCCATTATCTAGTTTCCCTGAAGGACATGTTCATATACTTTGCTTAACACTTGCACCTCCTTCTCGGAGAAGTGCAGGCCATCCCTCTGATAGAGGTCCCATGAGCCATAAAACCTGCACCACTTGTCAACAAAGGTCAAACCTAACTCATTGCAGCAGCTACCTACCCTGGCATTGGCTGCCAGTGCCCTAGAGCTCCACTCAGGGGAGACTCCAGCCCAAGGCAGAATAGCTGTCACAATAACTCTGCTATTGCTTTGCTTCAGTGTGGCCAGAAAGGCCCTGTAGTCTTGCAGCAGCTCCTCACTCCTAGCAGGACCTATGTTATTCACTCCTACCTGTACTACAACTGCACTAAACTGGTTCTCACTGGTGGCCTGTGCCACCACTGGGACCAGGTCTTTGACCTTGGCACCAGGCCTGGTGATGCACCTCCTGCCTCTACGACCTTTACATAATACCCTATCTAAATGCCGCACACGTGAGTCTCCTACGGCTAGCACTTCTACGGCTAGTCTCCTTGCTGCTATCCTGGGGGCAGTCCTCCAATGCCTGGAATCTATTTGATGTTACTACACCTGCCTGTTGAGCTGCTTGACTAGGTTGCCTCCCACTCCTACCACCTACCACCTGCCACTCACTGCCCCCTTGCTTAGGCTCACGCCTCCAAATCCTCCACCCCCTGACTTTAAACCACTGCCCCTCCTGTGAGCTACAACTAGAAATCTTCTGTTCACTAGGAACACTTCTCTCTTCAGATATCCCTGCCACCTCCACAGCAGGGGAAGCTTCAATTACCTGGTGGCTGTGATCACCTGGGCGTAGGATGCCCCTGCTACAGACTGACCCCTACGTGTTGCCTTTTCTTGCCTGCCCTGTGCAGCAAGGGAAGCTTTGAGCTTGGAAAGCTCTGCCTTAAGGGCCCTAACCTCCTCCTCTAGTGCCTGCAACCTGGTATTAACCATCCTAAAGGCTGCAGCTTATTCCTAGATTTAGATTGTAAAGTAACTTACTGCAAAATGATTTACAAAATAACAGAGCAGAGCACAATAACTGACAAAGCTTAGGTGTATGCTAGTTCCTAACTATGCAGCACTTACAAGGTAATCGCTGTTCAGAAAGTTGACTGTGGTTTTAAAGAAAGAAGAAATCACTCGCTAAACAACTGCTAAAAATTTAATAAATAGCTGAAAACACTGATACACTAGACAAAGTTTGCCGCCAGGTGTCAAGGTGGAAACACGTCGGTGTGGAGGTCCTACTTTCCAGATAAGTCGTTGCAGAACCGGGCAGTATACTAGGCTTAGCTGTGGATAGGTATTTAGCAATTACTTCGGTGCATATATTTGCATAGTTTTATCTCATAAGTTTCTTTTTAACAAGCAGATTTTTAGCTTCTAGAATTATCGATCGGCCACGTGGACGCTTTGTAGACGGGTGGAGCGGCCACGTGGCTTAGGTTTCTGTTAGCATAGAGGAATAAGTCTGCGTCCGCTTGGTGTTTAAGTTTAAGATAGAGTTTAAGATTAAAATAGTGAGCTTAAATTACACTAGGTAGCTTCTAGAATTATCGATCGGCCACGTGAACGCTTTGTAGACGGGTGGCGCGGTCTCGTGGCTTAGGTTTCTGTAGTGTAGAGGAATAAGTCAGTGTCTTTTTGGTGTTTAAGTTTAAGATAGAGATTAGGACTAAAATAGTGAGCTTAAATTACCACTAGGTATATTTTCAATATACTGGTGTAATTGCAAAGGTATCTAGGCTTTTTTTCTTCTTCTTTTTTATTTATTTTGGTTTAGTTGGAGTTTGTAGCTGGTGGGAGCCGGGATAACTTTTAAAAAAGAGAAAAAGAGAAGAAAGAAAAAATGCAAGGTGACTGTGGGAAGTGTAAGTGTATGGTAGTCATTGGGGACTTGAGTAAGAAAGTAGATATGTTAGCAAGGGAGGTGGAGCGCCTGAAGTGTTTGGTGGCAGGGCCCACCATAGGAAATGTCAGCCAGGCAAGCCAGGTGCAGGAGCCTAGAAGTGATAGGGGTGGAGATAGTATGGACCATGATAGTAGAGAGTGGAAAGTAGCTAGACGCTAGAGTACGAGACTAGCTTTAAGGAAAATTGACAAAGGCATTGAAACTAATAATAGGTTTGAGGTACTGCAAGAGAGAGATAGTAATGCTGCTAAGGAGGAAGGTAGGAATGACCAGGTAGCTGATGATAGAGAGGGGGAGGTTTTAGTTATAGGGGACTCAAGAGTGAGGTACATGGACCTTACTTTTTGTTGCAGGAACCCCAACAAACGGACTCGTGTTTGCTTCCCAGGGGCCCAGGTAAAGGATGTTGGTGATAGGATAGAAGGAGTAATGAAGGGTAGTGGAGAGAGCACAACAGTAATTGTGCAGGTTGGTGTAAATGATGTAGGAAAAGCAAAAACAGAGGAAACAATACAAGAGTATAGGGCTTTGATAGGTAGGTTAGCTGTAAGTAGGAAACGAGGAATGGTAACATCCATCCTCCCTATGGTTAACGCAAGCATAGAGTGGTACTCGAGGGCCATTGGGCTGAATACCAGGGTGGCCAAGATTTGTAAGGAACTTGGGGTGGGGTTCTTGGATTTGTGGGGGGATGTCTGGGGGAGGACTGAAATGTTTGCATTAGATGGGTTACATTTGAGCAAGAGAGGAGTTGAATTGCTCAGCAATAGGTATGAGGAGGCTCTCAATAGGAAACAGGGAAACTAGGCAGGTCAGGGGGATGTAGCTGATAGAGAGAGAAGTCTTGCAAACAAGGGAAGGAATGGTTTATCATGTTTTTACGTCAATGCCAGAAGTGTTAGGAACAAAATTGGGGAACTGCATGCGTATATGTTGTCTGGAAAGCTAGATTTGGTATGCATAACAGAGACATGGGTTAATGAAAGCATTTTTGGAGACAACTTGCAAGAATTCGAATTGACAGGCTACAACATGCATGCTTATCAAAGGCAGGCAAGGATAGGAGGAGGTATACTGTTTTATATCAGAAAAATAATGAAATGTCATTCCATAGAAGATAGTGTACATAATGAAGGTGTAGAATCCTTGTGGTTAGATATCATTCTGAAAAATGGAACAAAATTTAGGGTTGGGGCATTCTATAGACCTCCAGACCAGAATGAAAACACGGACAGGTTGATGCAGGAAGAGATAAGTAGGAGAGTACAGGAGAGAACTGTTTTGTTGGGGGATTTCAACATAACAGGATTGGGAAGCAAAACTATAGGTCTAAACAAATCAGGAAGAAGCTTCATGGATTGTTTTGAGGAGAATTTCTTTTTTCAAATGATACATGAACCTACAAGGGAAAATGAAATATTAGATCTTGTGCGTACTAATGAGGAAAATTTTGTACAAAATGTGAACATAGGAGAGACTTTGGGTAATAGTGATCACAACATTATACGCTTCTCATTGTATGTTGGAAATGTAGGAACCAATAAGACATTTATTCCAAATTTTGCTAAAGGGAATTACAATGAGTTCAGGATCTTCCTGAATGAAATTCATTCGGAAGACTTATTGAAAGGCTTAGATGCTTATGAAATGTGGAGAATGATAAAATATAAACTATTTCAATGTCCGGATAGGTTCATTCCCAATAGGCAAATTAGATTAACCAGGGTTAAGCACCCTTCATGGCTGACCAGGGAAGTAAAGCATTTACTGGAGTCAAAGAAGCAGGCATTCAAGAAACTAAAATATGCTAACTCTGAGGTAAACCTCAAATCATATCAAATAGCTAGAAATAAAGTTAGGAGGTGTGTTAGGGCATCTAAAAGACTGGCTGAAATCAAATTAGCTCGGGAATGTTCAGCAGGTAATGCTAAGAGATTCTTTAGTTTCTACAAATTTAAGGCTAAAAAGTGTGGTGTAGGACCACTGGAGGTAGATGGGGAATTAGTGGTTGATGATTGTGATATTGTGGAATCCTTAAGCAAACAATTCTCATCAGTCTTTACTAAAGAGAATTCTGGTAGAATAGAAACAACTGAATCATATGCCATGACAGGTGATAGGTTGGAGTATCTTACAATAACTACAGAAGCTGTAGAAAAGCAGTTGCAGAATATAAAACCTAATAAAGCTTCTGGACCAGATGATATATATGCTAGGGTCTTAGTAGAGTGTGCTAAAGCTTTAGCAGGTCCTCTAGGTATATTTTTCAGGCGGTCTATGGAATACTCCGAAGTGCCTGAAGATTGGAGAAATGCAAATGTAGTTCCAATTTTCAAAAAGGGAAGTATGAAGTGTGTAGGGAACTACAGGCCAGTCAGTTTGACCTCAATAGTTTGCAAGGTACTAGAAAATCTGGTTACAGAGAATGTTCTGATTCATCTTGATAGGCACAATCTTTTAAGGGATACTCAACATGGATTTCGATCTCGAAGGTCTTGTTTAACTAACCTTTTGGAGTTCATGGAGTATGTTACTAAAGAAGTAGACAATCAAAGCAGGATGGACGTTGTGTACTTGGACTTTAGCAAAGCTTTTGATAAAGTTCCACATAGGAGGCTAATTCATCAACTACAGCAACATGGGATTGTTGGAAAAGTTATAGGTTGGATTGAAGCATGGCTGAGGGGAAGGAAACAAAGGGTAATGTTAAATGGATGTAAATCTGATTGGAAGGATGTTCTGAGTGGAGTACCACAGGGCTCTGTTCTAGGGCCACTTCTCTTTATCATCTTTGTGAATAACATTGAGGTAGGGCTGAGGAATAGAGTGTTCAAATTTGCTGATGACATCAAACTGGTAGGAGTTGCAAACAGTTGTGATCAATCTAGTAATATTCAACTAGACTTGGAGGACCTAAAAAGTGGGCTGATCAATGGCAGATGTCATTCAACTATGACAAGTGTAAGGTTATGGATCTGGGGTCTGGAGGTGAGACTTTCAGATATACAATGGGAGGGAGGGAACTGGATGTTATTGAAGAGGAAAGGGACTTAGGTGTGTTGGTTTCAAAAGACTTTAAAGCAGAGAAACAACGTAGCTCAGCTAGGAACAGGGCACTCAGAATGCTGGGACTCATTAATAGAAGTGTGATATATAAGAGCAAGGAAGTCATGAAAAAACTGTACTTAGCATATATGCGACCCCACTTGGAATATTCTGTGCAAGCTTGGAGCCCCTACCTAGAAAAAGATATCAACAAGTTAGAAAGAGTGCAACGCAAAGCAACTAAACTCATCAGTGGAATAGGTAGCTTAGAATATGGAGAAAGGCTTGTGGCATTAGATATGTACTCACTCAAGTATAGGAGATTAAGGGGGACATGATTGAAATGTACAAAATTGTTAAAGGACTAGATCAGGTCAATTTAAATGGTGCTCTTCAGTTTAAAGTATCACACAGGGGTCACCAATTCAGGTTAGACAAGTTGAGGTGTAGGACAGTTAAGCGACAACAGGTCTTCAGTCAAAGGGTTGTTGATCAGTGGAATGGGCTGCCTGCTGATGTTGTGGGGAGTTCCTCATTGAATATATTCAAAAGTAGGGTGGACAAATTTTTCAGAAAGGAAAATCTTGTTTTTGAGTTCTAATTTGGATGGATGGGGTGAGATTTATGTTAAGTGTGCACGGCACAGACCCCTTTAAGCAGGGGCTATGGTAGCACAATGGGTATGATGGGAGGAGCTTGCAATTGTTGAGGGTGTTATGCAATAGCAAGTGGATGATGCTAGATAGGCTGGGATATATAGCTTCCTAGGAACTTGGGATAAGGGATTGATTGGGGTGAGAATATGTACATTTCTAGTACCTTTTCTAGATAGGCTTAACCCAGATGGGCCCCTGTGGCTCTTATTAAGCCTTAACACTTTATGACTTTATGACTTTATAAAGACAGACAATAACCTAAAGACAAAATGGCACTGGGCAGCCTCGCTAGGTGGAAATAGTCTAATCTGCTTGTTAAAACAGAAACTTATGAGATAAAAACGATGTAAATATATGCACAGAAGTAATTGCTAAATACCTATCCACAGTTTAGCCTAGTATACTGCCGGGTTCTGCAACGACTTATCTGGTAAGTAGGAGCTCCACACCGACGTGCTTCCACCTTGACACCTGGCGGCAAAAAAAAGTCGTATCTGTCAGTCATGAAGCAGCGCTGTGCCTGATGAGATGGTTTGTAATGTATTTGATTTGTGGTAGTGGCACAGCTATTGTGTCCTGAAGTGGTGTGGAGGCGTGTTTGAGTCCACTAGCAGACTGACTATCGGTGTGCGCTGAGGGCACCTGCGGCTGCTCTGATACAGTTGCTTTGGATGATTCCTAACTTTTTGTTCCGGCTTTCTGAAATTGAAATAGATGATGTTGTTCTATTCTAGGATGGGTCGCATGATTCCTTTGTAGAGTCGTAGTTGTGTTTTACTGTCTCCGCCCCAGTCTGTGGAGAATGAAGTGTGCCATGTGTCCGCATAGGCCTATCTTGTGGAGTTTGTGTGCCAGTGCGGACTTGGGTACTCGGTCGAATGCGGTAATGCGGTGATGTCTAAGTAGGCAGCTATTGTTGTGCGTTTGATGCGCAGACAACTTTTGATGTCGTGCACCAATCTAATGAGATTGTCTGTAGTTGATTTTTGAAACTGGAAGATCAAATTTTTTTCTTTTCAATTTTGACACTGACGCTCACATTCGTCGAGCAGGTTTTTGTGTTCTAGAAAATGTCTAGAAAATCGTGTGTTGACCATGCGCTTGACCAGCTTACTAGCGCAGCTAGTAAGTGAGATGGGCCTATAACATTTTGGTGTGCCGTGATATTTGTGTGGCATTGGCAATGGAATGACTACGCTTTCCCGCCAGGAGGCGGGAAAGGTGTCGCTTTGGTACAGATCGTTTATGGCTGATAGTAGGTACGCTAGAGAGTTTTTGCTAAGATTTTTCAAAAACTGGTGATGGATGTCATCCGTCCAATCGACGTGTTTCCACACTTACTGAGGGCAAGGTGTAATTCGTGCATAGTGAATGATTGGTTGTAGACTTCTGTGTTGTTGGAGTTAAAATTTGCTTTGGCGGCAAGAGCGTCTAGCGTTTACTATAGTGGTGTCGTATGTGTTATTGCCCCAGACACGCTGGCGTAGTGTAGATTAAAGTGGTCTACGACTTGTGGGTCGGAGATCTACGACAGTGATCTGACCTGTTGCTGCTACTGAGCTGATGGCCCTGAGTATTGCCTCGATTTTGCTGGTCTCTGAAGTTGGGGTGTGGGGGGTTGCAGCTGATGGTGAAATGTGTTGTGAGATCACTGTGATTTGGCAACGGAAAATTTTGAGGCTGACTGCTACGCAGTTCATGGAAGTATTTTACGTTACTCGACGATGGGATATGCTGCTAGCGATAGGTATGTATGCACCCTATTTCTGATGTGGACCGTTTACGTTATCGACGTACCAAGCGTAACCTGGAATTTTGTTCGAAATGGAGTCAGACTCGCGAAAGAGAGTTTCTTGGAGCGCGGCGAGTAATGATTTTTGTTGCAGGAATTCCACTGAAAAATATAAATTAACTAACTTTAAGGGAGTAAACGATATCAAACTAGTATAACGGCATAGTTCATTGATCACAAGAAAATAGTTGACTAAGTTTAATTTTTTTTCATTTTATTGGTATAGGCACTTCGGCCTCCTTAGGCCATTTCGTGCCGCGGAAAAAATAATGAAAAACTATGGCTATGAAAGTCAATTGATAAATTCTGGAACAAGTTGGTTTGTCGGACAAATATGAAAAGTAATTTTATTAGAAAAAGGTGTTCATCTCCCAATAGCGTGGGTAAAGAAAATGGAATGTTGTGTGTTCGGCAGTAGTCGGTAAGTGTTTTTCGAGGGCTATGGTACTGTTGACAGTGTAGGAGTCTAGGAGTCCTGACGTCCTTCTGGAGAAAACGAACGCAAAATAATAAAATGTGAAAATTTTTGAACAATTTACATTCTCAAAATTTCCCAACTTCAAATAAATTTTTACTTAACCTAGCATAAACTAATATAACCTGCTTTCCAATACATTTTTTAATATCACCTTTTGTTAATCATTTTAAAAAGTTGACCAACCTAGATAACCTTAACCAGCAAAACCTAACAAAACTTAACCCAACCCATTTGCTTGCTTTATGGAGGGTTAATGGGTGTAAAACTTGTCTTGTGAACACATTAAAACATAATAATACCGACAAGTCTACGCATGTCCGCTGTGTGGCGCTATTAACATGGCGCGACGGCTCGGGGTCAATTGGTTAATAGTGTATTGAGGGTAAAATGGTACATTTAACAACTTACCCCGGTGATTTCTGCAGTATTGTTTAAATCAGTTGTGTTGTACGTATCTATTCACCCACGCCGGTTTCATCAGCCCTCTCAGGATTTTTCTTGCAATAGCCGCCGAATGAGTAGACACAAAGGCACAAGTTCTTCAGTAGCTCATCATCCACCTACTTCGCTTATTTTGTTAAAATTTTAAGTCAGGTAGCCAAAGGTTCTTGACCTGGAATGGGTCAAAGGGAGTGATGTTCCAATATAATCATAGTGCCGCCAATCAGAGTAGTTGCAGCAATCCAGCACACAACTCGGGCGATGCTATCTTTTCATCAAGGCGAACGAAATTTCATTTGGAAATGCTCATTTAGGTCAACGTTACTGACCTGAGGTCAGGTCAGTGTCATCGTATGTTTACTGTATTCAGTGGGGAAATTTTATTTGTGGGTGGTATGTCACGCCGAATATGATGAATACTATGCAATAAGCATTATGGGTTAATTCATATGTTAAGGGTTAATGACACCGGACCCGGTCACTTATCATGTATATTCTACACAATGTCATCTTATACAGAATGCAACTGTTTCTCACCAAGTGATATCTGATTTCAATTTCACTTCCGACTAAGTCGTGCGACATGATATCGGACGACAATCGAATGATCAGAGATGACCTGACGTGAGTGTTGAAAGGAAAAATGTAGTGTCTTATCATTTCCAGGGACTAAGTCAGGGTCCTTATGTCGACCAAATACGACCTTTGGTGACCTCATTATCAGTCAAAATGCAAACCTAAAGCCCCATCAATAATATCTAGGGTTCCTGGAGCTCTTGATGTCTTCGAGTCTTCGCTGCTTCTGCCGCTACAGGTTTGTCTTCTCTCTCAAACCTTGGACCTAGCTGGAGCTCTTCGTACTTGCTGACTGCTGCTGTGTTGGTGAGTGGTTGGGTCATTATACAACCAGTATAAAAGTACAGCACTGCCAGCCGGTTTGAATTGGGTCAGTAGAAGGTCAGCATGATACTCATAATACTCACACAATCGCTCCTAAAAATTGTAAATTGCGGAGCAACCTACCGGAAGGTGGTATCAGCATCGAACAAGCAAATGGGGTGAATATTATTTATTCACCAAAGGTGCAATATTAAATGTACATACATACCTGGCAAGACTAGTTGGCGACACAGTACTGGAACATGTATAATTTTTTGGCAGAAACACTTGATAACTTTTCTTGTTCAATAATATTTCAGTACGTCAAACCATGTAGGCACATATGCTTTGGCTTCAGAGATACCATGCATTCCTGCTGAACTGAACTGGTTTACTCTGACCCTAGCTATCATCCCAGCTGGCAATGCACTCGGTTGTATGTATGTACCAACTGTAAATAATATAATTGAGAAACCTGTTGAAACATGTTAGGTATCCAGTGGAGCTCTGTGTTTAACTTTCCGAGCTGGCTGTTTGGATCTCAACTGCTATAAACAATTCGCAATCATGAACTATTGAGCCATTTGACTTACACATTCTGCTCAAGGTTCAAGTGATGGACGAATGGGTAGGGCATATGTAAGCTGGTAATACATCTATATGATAATCACACATTTTAATATAATTGGGCGCATACGTTTGATGGTTAGATCAAAATCATGGAAATCCAGAATGAGAAACAACCTAAATTGAGATACCTGGGTGGGCGCCTACCTAGGTGGGTTCCTGGGTACCTGGGTACATACCATTCGGTCGTTGGCTTCTGTATCGGCAGGTTGTCTGCGCCGTACGGTCCGCCACCACCCGCGTTAGGGAACGGTTCGTGCACTCGGCTTGTTTCACCTGAGTTCGTCCGTATTTTTCATTTACAAGTGGGATGACACCCGTCGCCTCTTTTTCTGTTTACTGCTCATCTCGAGTGGGGTAACATCCGTCATCCCACGTGGGTTTTCGACGGTGTACTCTCGTCCCCTGTGCTTTTTGTGTGTTTTTTGTGTGATTGTGTAGTTTTTCTTCGGAAGAGTTTTTCCCGCGATGTTCCTTAGGTAGAGTTTTCCTGCGATAGGAAAAACACAAAAAGTCCCCAGCTGACCACCGGACTCAGAATCCGAATTACCCCCAAATGGTCATACCTGATGACCATTGCGCGATCCCGGACCCTGTCCCTGATGCTCCCTCTCTGGAACCGCCCTTGGTTACCCGCGTGGATCATTGGTGCCGAAACCACGTGGGTGGAGTATATTATATTCCTCACAATGTCTGGATGTTCTGTTGGCATATGGAGCAATGTTCTGGAGCGAGGGCAACAGGTGGGCTATCAATGAGCTCCAGTAGCCCAGCCACGTCTGTTGGCATATGGAGCAAAGGCAACAGGTGGGCTATTACTGGGCTCCAATAGCCCTGCCACATGGATCGGGCATATGAAGCGAAGGCAACATGTGGGCTATTACTGGGTTCTAGTAGCCCGGTCGTGCTTTACATTTTACATTTGGTATATTAAAAATGATTACACAAAATTAAATATGGTTATTTTCATCTGACTATCACTACATTCACCTTGTCAGTGGAAGTGATGGTCAAATTGCTCGTACAACATACTGTGTGATTGCAGAACATCGCTAGATAACAACCTCAAAACCTGCAAGCATCGCCTTATATCAAACGGTGTTTATGATAACATAGATGGACCGGAACATCATTTGTTGACATGCGCAAGTCTTATGGAATTAGGTTACATGTCCGACTTAATCCGTTACTATATGGTTGGTCGTCATTTAATCTGAAGCCTATCAAAACCGTGATGGTCGGGCCTGGTCGGACTGCGTGGCTGAAGAGGATATGTTTCGCATATGCACAGGACCAAGCTCACTCGGGCTTCTCCCTCACTCGTAATATTATCCGAGGGTGGACCACTCGACAGTCCGGGCAGCCTGACGGTTACTACCAGCCGACTCCGCCGTTGCCGGAGACTGGGGTTTACTCAGCAGCGCCTCTCCCAGTCATCAGCCCGTGACGAGTCGGGGGGATGAGTGGCAGCCAGTTCCCGGACGTCCTGGCGGCGGTCGCGCCGTCGGTTCCAATTAGCAGCGGTCCTGCGACCGCATGATCACCCCGTCTGGCCTCGGCCGCAGCCCGTCCACTTCGGTGAAGCCCTCATCGCGGCGATAACTGTCGCGGCCGCGCTCGTGGGGCCCTCGGCTTTCGGCGAACGCTCCTCGCCGGCCATGGCGACACCGTTCGTCGAAGTCGTCGACACCGACGTACCGACGACCGCGTTGGCACCGACCAACACGAGCCCACCTGGCTGCCCTACGCCGGTCGGTGTCAGGTCACGGTACACTCTGGCTGCTCCTCTGGCCATTCGAGGTCGCCACGTGGTCTTGCTAGCGCCCGCTCATATCACAACGTGACCTCATTGACATTGCTTGGTCGCTAAGAGGTCACGATACTGCATGCCTGAGGCTAGTCTGTACGAGGTCATGAAACGACCCGCCTTGTCCGCACATGTGCACGTGACGACCTTGGACGTTTGGCCTGGCGCTGCCAGAGGTTAAGACAGGTGGCGACCACTCCGCGGAGCCACATTGAATCCTGGACCGCCCATTTTAAATCACGGGAACTCCATCTGGCGCTGCCGGGTGCAAGACAGCTGGCGTCAACTGCGGAACAGATGGATCACGGGAACTCCGCTCGACACCGCCAGAGGCCGGCCCACAGAACAGATGGGTCGCGGGAACTCGGTCTGATAGGGTAGCTGATGGAAACCTTCATATGCCTCTCGCGGAGCATACACGAAGACACCTCTTGCGCGATATTCAACGGCAATTCAAGATGGCTAACGCACGTGGGCTGACGCTGACTACCAATCTGCGAGTTACCGTTTTGGGTAGGACATCCGCTTGAGGGTAATCGTTTTGGGTAACCACATAACGACACCCGATTGACAGGTCGCCCCGTAAGAGTTACCCGCGATCTACGAGACTGTCGTAATTAGTTGAGTGGAGCATGCATCAGGTGTATCGCAAAAAGAGTAAATATTTACCCTTCCATGGATAAACCCTGATTTGGTAGTTACTCTCTCACCACGACCTTGAATATGTATATCTTAACCACAAATAAGACAGTAATTTTTCAAATTACTCACCGTCATTGGGTGTCGTGAAAGGGTTACCCGTGAGCCTTGGGTAGCTTTGTCTTCAGCGGGGTAATTTTGTTTTCAGCGTGGCCAAAGCAATGTTGGGGAAGCGCGTAGGGACGGGTTGCGCAAACACCGTGAACTCGTCGCATGACGGAAGGTGCCGGTATACTGCGTTGATGAGTTCAAATTCAGCACTTCCTCGCCCTCCTCGACGAACATGTTTTCATCGATGCAGGGAGCTGACTTCACAAGGTACGACCCCCGTATGACCTCCAACTCGTGGAACAGCATACAGAACACACAGCAGGTTTTCTCCCGTCTCTTCTGCAAAATAAGTTCCAAACATTAAACATACCAATAAGAAAGCATTTGTCCTGTACCTATTGTGCCCCCTGGCAGAGCTGAGGCTCCTTATGGGAAAAATCTCACTATGTCCTTCATCAAAACGCAAACTGCAAAACACAGCAGGTATCAATGAGATCTTGTTGGGCAGCAATCTGACTTCGGGGTATATTTTTTTTAAAGCTTTGGGCAAGCAGTAGCAACTTGCAGAGGAGCAGCGAAGGGAAGGCCCGTGGGCCCGCCCCTCCTCCTTAGCAACCCAAAATATACTAGATGAAACAAGAAATTGTTGAGATTTTCATCACGTAAAACGAAACATTTTCCGTGCAATTCCTGCGCCAAAGCGTTCTCCGCTTCATGACATTGCTGGGGGTTAGGACCCCTTAAGAAAACCATGGCTACGCCACTGGTAGTTTGTGGCAGGTCTTGGAACCTACACTCCGAACTTTTAGTTCCACTCACATCAGCACATTTAATAAAGAAATTCTGGTGCCATGACCATGGCACTGACAGATCCAAGGGGAAACTGAGGGCATGTGCCCCCGGCCCCTGATGGATATGTGGCTCCCATTCGACAGGAAAAAGTTGCTCTCTAGACAACTTGTGTGCACCACTTCCCACTTCCCACTCAACGAGTGCTTCAGCTGATGGCACACCTCATAATAGAAAATACTCCCAACCTGGATAAATGCTGCCCCATAGTCCCACATATTTTTCGTTGTAATCCGCCCCTAAATAATTATGGAGGATCGTGGCCAATTGCCCACCAAGTATGGTACTGCCCTCACCGCCGATAAAATTACATGCCCAGTCAACTGAATCTCCCCTATCTTAAGGAACATTCTGAGTAGGTTTCTCATCAGAGTAGTTGTGCTTTCCCCGTTACAAGCATTATGAGCAGACGACATGTGCTGCGTTCAAAGTGGAAAGCTCTAAGGTAAGTGATTGGAAATATTTTTGCGGAAAATCACCCACAATTATTAGTAGGAATAGGTACTTGTAAATTTCACCCAGTTTGAATAAGCAAACTTTCTCAACGACGGTGTTGAAATATAATAATCAGGGCAAACTTGTCTTGAATAAAAATTAAACATAGCCTAACTTAACCGAGCCTAACCTTCCATATAAGGGAGGCTTTTGAGTCGAGAAAAAAAATTGGAGAAAAGTGCAAAAATCAAATTTTATTTCTCGTTTTACAAGAAATTTTGTTTTCTTCAAAAACAGGGTGGGTTAGGATAGGTTCGATTAGGTTAGATCAGGTTTTTAGTTGGAAACATTTTGAGGGCACGAATAATTGTGAATTTTTCAATTTTATCAATGTTTTCTAACATTGGGTGTTATGCTAGGTTAGGTTAGGTTATATCGCATTTCTTTAACCTTATTTGTATGCTGTTGCCTACCTCCAAGCACTTTTTTTGTGTTATTTCGCCTCCGAACTGAAAATTGGTGGTTGGTTATTGGTTTTTACGACACATCGACCGTTGAGTCATGTAGCGTCGCCAATCTCTCACGCCGATTGGTTGCGGGCGAAGAGTAGCGACAGGTGAGACTCGGACCCACAACCTTTCGATTGTGAGACGAGCATCTTACCCCTAGACCACCCGAACTGAAAAGTAAGCATTTGCAAAGGAAATGAGTGCTAACATCATGTTAACCACATCCATGGACATTGTATTGGAAAGGAAATTCAAAGGATTCATAACGCACCTTAAAGCACAAATATACCAGCATTATGGTGCTTTAGAGTATTCACAAGACAAGGTTTCCATGCATTTTACATCCATGGCGCGAATAAAGGGGTTAGTTTTGTTGGGCTTGGCTTGGCTAGTATTTTTTAGGTTGAAAAGTGATTTTAAATTTTTGTAAAAATACAATTTTGGGTTTTTTGGTTAAAAAATAGGTTAGGCTAGGTTTGACTAGGTTAGGTTAGGTTTTTTTAAGTTGAAAAGTTATGATTAAAAATGTTTCGGATTTTTCCTTTTTTAATGTTTCCCCTGCATGGGAGGTTAGGCTAGGTTAGGTAGGTTAGGCTAGGTTAGGTAGGTTAGGTAGGATATAAATCATTTTTCTTTGAACAATATTTTATGATGCTACCTAACTCAAGGCTTCTTTTTTGTTATTTTTTCCTGTGTGATGAAAGTGAGCATTTCTACAGGAAACTAGTGGTCACATCATGTTAACCATACCCATAAGCATTGCATTGGAAAAAGGAATTCCAAGGATTTATAAAAGCCTTAAAGCACAAATTTACCGCATCCCTGGCCTCAGTTTTTCAATGTTCCACTTGATGTCATCCTCTCCTATCTATATTTACTTTTTGACTATTCCATTCGATGCTATTCCACTATTGATCCAATTCGACATGACCCTATTCCTTTTGAACATTCTTCCATTAAATAGTACAGCTGCAGCCACTTTTCGACATTCCATTCGATGTTATTCAACTTTCGACTTTGCTCCATTCGACCCTGTTTCAGTTCGAGACCTTATTATTTCATTTCACTGTTCCGCTTTCAACCTTGTTCCATTTGACACTATAGCTTTCCAACCTGGGATGCCTTCAAAGGTATGGAAAGTTCCACCTCTCACCTCTGCACCAGTCCCATGTGTTCATGCAAGATTTTGTCAATCAGTTTTTGAATTTTGAGTTGATTGCCCGCTAATGCATATTAGTTTATCTAGTAAGGGTTGATCTCTTACATGCTTAGCTCAATAACTGATACAAATATAAAACCATACATGTTTTATGGAACACATTGACACGGTTACACTCCCTGAAGAAGAATATCGCTGAATTAGGGTGCTCAGGCTCCTGCTTCTTGGGGGACATACAATGTTGAGTAATGGGATGTGTGCTATTCATTTTTATGACTCAGCTTTGTGTTATCACAACTTAGCTTCTCAAACAAATATCAAGCAGCATGATGCATGAACAGATTGCACTTTAATTCATCATTGCGCTACCAAAATGTTACATATATGTTCTACACAGGGGTGCTGTTTGATATACTTTTGAGGGTGCAAGTGCCTTCGCAATGTTGGCTCCCCCCAATAATATCAATCTTAGCATGTATTATGCCTCCGAATCCATTCCGGCCTGCCCATTCTCTTCATGTATTTTGTTCCCCAGTCATTTTCAGAAATCAACGCCCATGTCTTTGATCAAATTTCATATTTTGGTACTATAATTTAAGTACATATTTTTGTTCAGCGAATTTTCCCTTTTACAGCTTCTACTCAAATTTGCTGCAGTAATCCACCACTGACATCACACAGCCACCAATATATGTTGAAATTATGAAGTGCTGTGATCTGACCCGAGGAGACCGTACCACCAGAACAGTGTGGGTGTAAAGGTATGGTTTTACTGGAAGCTGGCCATCGGTGAGGTGGTCAATTTGCAGCTAACAGACTACAGTCATCAGTCATCAGCTAGACTAGCAGCAGTTAGCTAGACTTGTGTAATGCAAAGCACGTAGGAGCTAGATTGCATTTAAAAAACTAGAGTAATGTTTTCTGTTCATCAATTTTATCAACATCATATATTTATGACCCAACTTTCATCAGCACAATGCATTCCAGTGCATGCTTGCTCGTTGTCAGCTACGGGTTGTGTCTGTTGCAATAGACTGTGACACATGACAATTTGGAAGCCTGTGGTACCATCACCTCCCTATGGGGCATCATTAGTTTATGTAGTTTTCCACAGATTACAATTTGGAACACTTGTGCCAATCTTAATCACTGTTGGTATTCCCATGCTGCACTCGTGACCTATGGGTGCCCTCACTGTCAAAAATATAAATGTTCATCACCTCTGTTCATTGCTTCTTCTCCATCCAACTTAATCTATCGAAACCTACTTTCCTCACAATGGCTGGAAATACTGGATTGAACATGAGCATGGCCAGTGCAAATAAGAAAATAAGCTGAGTCTCTAAAATGTCAGTAAGAATTATTAATGCTTAATATTACAAAATAATACAAGAACAAAGAATATCACACGGCATGTTCCTTCAATTTAACCTGCTAAGAAGCCCAGGTGGGCCTTTCTGGCCGGCCTCTTCTCATCCCAAGACAAAATATAGTGTATTGTTAAGCTTGGGTTAGGCTATGTTGCTTTTAACCTCATTTTATATTCTGTTACGTAACTATAAGCCCCTGTTTCGTGTTATTTTGTCTGCCAACTGAAAAGCAAGCATTTGCACAAGGAATGAGTGGTCACAGCATGGTAATCACCTCCATAAACATTGCTTTGAAAAAAATCCAAGAATTCATAAAACACCTTGAAACATAAATTGACCAGTGTTATTGTGCTTCAAGGTATTGATAAGACAAGTTGTCCAAACATTGTATTACCTCCATGAAGCAAACAAGGGGGCTAGTTTTAGTTATGTAATGGGTAGGCTATTTAGTTTCGAAAACATTTAAAACAGTTTTGCAACATATTGAGGACAGTTTTGATTACTTCTTCAAATACAGGCTACGCTAGGCTGGGTTAGGTTAGTTTATGTTTCCTTTTTTGTTCCTTAAACATGGTTTTTACGCTATGTTACCGAGCTCAAAACTCCATTGTTGGTGTTATTTGGCCTGCCAACTAAAAAGTAAGCATTTGCATAGTAAATGAGTGGTCACATCATGCTAGCTACATACATAAACATTACATTGAAAAATAAATTTGAAGAATTCTGGTGTGATTCCTTATATACAGCCAATACAGCCAGCTATATACAGCCAGCCAGGCCTATACACATACATAAACATTGCATTATAAAAATAAATGTAAATAATTCATCAAAGACCTTAAAGCACAAAATTACCCCCATTTTCCCACCCCAATCTATTAAAATAT
This sequence comes from Ashinkailepas kermadecensis, assembly GCA_034440615.1. Classification (NCBI taxonomy): domain Eukaryota; kingdom Metazoa; phylum Arthropoda; class Thecostraca; family Neolepadidae; genus Ashinkailepas; species Ashinkailepas kermadecensis. The sequence goes on along the minus strand of JAOTOM010002590.1, from coordinate 85,575 downwards.
TTCTCCCCTGAACTGATGTTATACCCTATCTACATCCAAAGCAAGGGGGTAGGCATGGAGTACTAGGCACTGGCGCCCCTAAGCCTAGATTCAGGGTGCACTTCCTCCCACCTGCTATGAGTCCAATCGCATACTACTATTAGATGAAGATGGCTTTCAAAAACATTGGGCCCCAATAATAAAATAAATAGTCCCGGCTATTGTATTCGTCTACATTTCTTTTCAATAACTTCATTAAATACAACATCAACTGATCCTTCAATTCACTTTGATACAAGCCTGCTCCCAAAATGACCACTATTTAAGATATCAACTGTAGGTATTTGGGAACGTGGGTAATGCCTATCCAACAACGTAGAACATATTTCTAGCACAGTGACCTGGTAGACATATACGAGGCTGGATATCTCTCACGAAGCCAGGGGATCCTTATTTTCAAGACATGTTTTCAGATTGAATAGGGAAAATAAGAAAGTAATATTAGCAGGGTACCAAACCAGGGGCGCCCACACCCCCTCGACCCAGTGATAAATTACTCAAGAAATTTGGTTGAATATACCACTTACTGAACAGTGAATCGACATCCTTCCCAAAGAATTATCGACATCGTGCCTCTTGGTGCGTTCTTGTGAAGTCTCCATTCCTCGTTTCTAATAGTATTCCATTATAAGTATCATGCTTATGCTCATCATAACGGATCCGGGAACGTGGTAACGAACATCCCGTAGGGAAATTCCAGGTAAAGAGATTACCTATGATGGGCTATGCTATACAATACCAGTTCATAGCATAGGTATTTGTATCGTTATCGTTGATATCGGTATCCCCAAATTAAGTACCTCCCAAAACAGGCAAAAGTTGTAGTTATATGCACGCAATTGTCTCAAAAGTGGGTTTTAGGGATCGAAGTATTTTAAACAGCATGATTTCCATGACAATTTTGACATCCTGCTGCAATCCCTTCGACATCTCACACCTAACGAGAAATCAATATTTTAACACTGCTCGAACCAACCGGGATATCCAGCCATAGACATGCGACATATTTCCATGATTTAGATATGTCAATTATAAACGTATAAATACTTACCTTTTTCTGTAAGCCCGAGTAGGAAGTTCTGGAGCTTCATATGTCTCTCGCGGAGCATCCACGAAGACACCTCTTGCGCGATATTCAACAGCAATTCAAGATGGCTAACACACGTGGGCTGACGCTGACTATCAATCGGCGAGTTACCATTTTGAGTAGGGCATCCCCTTAAGGGTAATCGTTTTGAGTAACCACGTAACGACACCCGATTGACGGATCGCCCTGTTTAGAGTTTCCCACGATCTACGAGTCTGTCGTTGTAATTGTTTGTGTGTGGCATGCATCTGTTGTATGGATCATGTATTATCATCTTTGTGAATAACATTGAGGTAGGGCTGAGGAATGGAGTGTTCAAATTTGCGGATGACATCAAGCTGGTAGGAGTGGCAAACAGTTGTGATCAATCTAGAAATATTCAACTAGACTTGGAGGACCTAAAAAAGTGGGCTAATCAATGGCAGATGTCTTTCAACTATGACAAGTGTAAGGTTATGCATCTGGGGTCTGGAGGTGAGACTTTCAGATATACAATGGGAGGGAGGGAATTGGATCTTATTGAAGAGGAAAGGGACTTAGGTGTGTTGGTTTCAAAAGACCTTAAAGCAGAAAAGCAATGTAGCTCAGCTAGGAACAGGGCACTCAGAATGCTGGGATTCATTAATAGAAGTGTGATGTATAAGAGCAAGGAAGTCATGATAAAACTGTACGTAGCATACTTGCGACCCCACTTGGAATATTATGTACAAGCTTGGAGCCCCGGCCTAGAAAAAGATATAGACAAGTTAGAGAGAGTGCAGCGCAAAGCAACTAGACTCATCAGTGGAATAGGTAACCTAGAATATGGAGAAAGGCTTGTGGCATTAGATATGTACTCACTCAAGTATAGGAGATTAAGGGGGGACATGATTGCAATGTACAAAATTGTTAAAGGACTAGATCAGGTCAATTTAAATGGCGCTCTTCAGTTTATAGTATCACATAGGGGTCATCAATTCAAGTTAGACAAGTTCAGGTGTAGGACAGTTAAGCGACAACAGGTCTTCAGTCAAAGGGTTGTTGATCAGTGGAATGGGCTGCCTGCTGATGTTGTGGGGAGTTCCTCATTGAATGTATTTAAAAGTAGGGTGGATACATTTTTTAGACAGGAAAATCTTGTTTTTGAGTTCTAATTTGTGATGGATGGGGTGAGATGTATGTTAAGTAAGTGTGCACGGCACAGACCCCTTTAAGCAGGCATGGATGCAGTTTGAAAATTATTGATAAGGCATTCAATCCACATGTGTTAAGAGAGATCAGGGGAATAGGGCTGGAAAGCTAGGGTATATAGGCATTGATTGATAGGTGTGTGGAATACTGGAGGACTGGTTCTTCAGGATGTGGGATGGTTGGGGAGGGTCTTTTTACCAGGCTTATATTATCTTCCATTTACAGACTTAACTGGATGGGCCCTTGGGTCTCTTATTAAGTCTAAACGCTTTATAACTTTATATAGGGTGTACCTAGCAGTGGATTCAGCACCTTCCTTCGGGATGTGATACTGATGAGATTGTCTATGGTAGCACAATGGGTATGATGGGAGGAGTTTGTAATTGTTGAGTGTGTTATGCAATAGGAAGTGAGTCTCGTCTAAACGCTTTATAACTTTATATAGGGTGTACCTAGCAGTGGATTCAGTACCTTCCTTCGGGATGTGATACTGATGAGATTGTCTATGATAGCACAATGGGAGTGTGTTATGCAATAGCAAGTGAATTGGTGCTAGACAGGCTGCGATATATAGCTTCCTAGGAACTTGAGGTAAGGGATTGATTGGGGTGAGAGTATGTACATTTCTAGTACCTTTTCCAGATAGGCTTAACCCAGATGGGCCCCTGTGGCTCTTATTAAGCCTTAACACTTTATGACTTTATGACTTTATCTGTTGTATCGCAAAAGAGTAAATATTTACCCTTCCATGGAACAACCCTAATTTTTTTAGTTACTCTCTCACCACGACCCTGAATATGTGTATCTTAACCACAAATAAGATAGTAATTGTTCAAATTATTATCCACCATTGGGTGCCTATAAAGAGTACCCGTGAGTCTTGGGTAGTTTTGTTTTCAGTGGGGTAATTTTGTTTGCAGGGTTAGGTTATTATGCGTTTTTTTATTTTATTAGGCAGTACCAGATGCATAATTTTATATGCAATCATAATTAACTTCAAATGGGTCCTGCCTGTCATATCATGTCTGGTACCTGCATGTCAGGTACATACCTGTCTGCCTAGGTGGGTTTACCTAGGTACTTACCTTCACTTTCATTTCATTGCAATTCACACTAGCTAAAAAAAACTCCTCAACCTCCTCATGTTGATAGTAGGTATGTACCAAGTACCTACCTACTTGTTCATATTCGGCGGTGATCAAACCAACTCCAATAACTCATGCATATTTACCTAGGTTAGGTAAATAGCTGAATAAAGATATCTGGATCGGGATGTTTACACCCACTGACTTGCACCACCTCCAAGCACCTATCTAAAAAAAACGCACGTGCTTACTATGTTATGTGAAATAAACCTGCCGCGTGTAACACATTCATGAATGAAATAGAGAAAAAAAACGTTGGTGAATAATTGTACTTGGTAACTGATGATGCTTATTACGCTGAGAGAAGAAATATACTAATTTTTCGTTTAAATAAATGCAATAACTTCGCATATTAAACATGCATTTTTTTCATGCACAGACCATTGTGCACAGAATAAAGATATCCATGTTTTGCTTCCGAGCAGTTTTTGCGTGATGTATGCATGGTTCCTTTCATGACAATTGTGTTTTACCTATTGCATTATTTGCCGCCGTCACACCACATTGTGTTTATGGATATGGATATCCATAAACACAATGTTGGTGTAACGGCGGCAAGTAAATAGTTTTACTACACAGCTCCCCATGGCCCTCCGTGGTTTGTACCGAGATAACTAGAGACAACAGATACTCCGAAGTCCGCAAAAATGCAACCCCATCCCTGCCACCGACTCTACCCCCGGATTGAGCCGCAAGTGAGGGATACAAACTGGTGAACACTGCCTTGATAGCTGTGAGCATGCAAAGAGGTTTTCCCATTGAGCACCTTGACCGACACCTCAACTGCAGCTGTACCTGCGCGCGGTAAGGTGGACCCTGTGCACCACATCTACAAACAGCACACAGGTCACGCAGAGGTCACACATGTCTCGGAACCTATCGCAGTTGCTGCATAAACCAGCCTGATAATGCATAGTACAAGCACGGCATGTCGTCAGTCGGTGACACAGACCAGGACGGGCGAATGGGGTAGGTCACGTGCCGCCAGACTGTGACCTAGGAACCTTGTCACCACCACATGTGATATGTTCCCTGCCTCAAGTAGCGATGCGTTGAGCTGGCTTCCCCTTTGTCCAACCGAATGTGTTCGTGCAGAACCTCTACCGACTTGACAAGGCAGCTGGCGGCTTCTGGGCGTACGGTGTGAGATGGGTTTGATTTGAGTTGCCGTAGGTCGTAAAATATCCCGGAAGTAAATAACTTCGTCCTGCTGATGTTTGTAGCGAATGATGCTTGTCAGGTTGATGCGAGTGATTATGATAAATAACATACAATAACAGTGTTCGATTTGGGACTGGGGAAGGGGACCGGGGAAGGGGACCGGGGAAGGGGACCGGGGAAGGGGACCGGGGAAGGGGACCGGGGAAGGGGACCGGGGAAACGGACCGGGGAAGGGGACCGGGGAAGGGGACTGGAGAAGTGGACCGGGGAAGGGGACCGGGGAAGGGGACTGGAGAAGGGGACCGGGGAAGGGGACCAGGAAGTGCCTCCGGGTAAGTGGACCAGGGAAGGGAACAGGTGAATTACACTGCATAAGGGACCGGGGAATAGAACCGGGAAAGGGGAACCGGGGACGGGACCAGGTAATGGGACTGGGAAAGGGGAGCTGGGAAAGGGGCCTGGGAAGGGGACCGGGAGGGGGATCGGGAAGAAACTGATGACGGGTGCAGGGGATGGGGACCGGGTGAAAAGGTCGAGACAGAGAGTTGGAAAGGATGAAGGGTACACGGGGAAGCGTCCGAGGAAGGCAATTGAGGAAGGGGACAGTGGAAGGAGTCTGGAAATGGCGACGGATAACCGGACTGAGGAATGGATCAGGGAAGAAGACCGGCACTGTAGGCCCAGAGGACCCCGGAGACGGAAACCGTGGAAGGAGACTATGGAAGCATGGACTATGGATAGGAATGGGGGAAGGGGAGCAGGAATTTAGATCGAGGATGGCACAGGATATGGGGGCGGAACGTGACCGGTGGAGGTGACCTGGAAAGTGGATCTAGAAGGGGAACAGAAAAGGGAGGACCGGAGAATGGAACTGGAAAAAGGACGTATTTATATCTGCCAGTTAACCACAACAATTGCCTGTTGCTTCATCGAAATGATCAACACGCTTGCATACCACAGAGCCATGAATGGATGCCTATGTTGTGCGCCGGCTGGGAATTATATAGGAGCATTTGCGTCCAGTGGGAAATTCATGCGTTCAATGGGAGCAATTTGTGTTCCCCAAACTCCTCCGCTGAATCCAGCACTCGCAACAGTTGCCGCTGGAAGTAAAGAGCCCCTCTCGACCCAGTGCTCGCTCAACGGTTGGTTCGCTCCACACACCGTGTTTTGAACCATAGCGCACCAGTGCGCATATGGAAACACTGACGGAACACCGTTAGTTCTTTTTGGTGGTGAACGTTCAAACCACACACATTACTGGTGCAACGCCTATTCTGCTAGGAAAACTGAAGCACCTTCATCCTCTACTTACCATACAGCATAATGAAAGGGGTTCATTGGTGGAATAATGACTTTGTATGCAGTCCACCAAAGTCATATAGCCATCACGCCAAGGGGAGTCTCGTACAGTTGAGTGTACTTATTTAATCAACAAAACAGCATAACTGAAATATACATAGCAAAAGCGTTTAACGTCAATGAGCATGCACCCATACAATTGGTTGCACGTGCTCAACTGCAGTTCGGAAATAATGCTGATTTCCAAAATTTCTCTAATCGAAGAGATCCACATCCAACTTCCCCTGAAACGGTAAGCATTTAGCTTGACCACGTTCACCAAGGTAGTTAATCAGCTTTTAACAAATATATGGAAGCTAGTGAATATCCATTCAAGTGGCGAAAATGTTTTTGCATGTTGCCCACTAAGGGGAGGGAGGCGGAGATGGCATGTCTGATTTTTTTCGCTCTTTTCATTTTAATTTGTTTAAATGAAGTTTAAAGCTTGTTTAATGTTCTTTGACGTCGAAATGTGACGTGAAAATTTTCGCAACGTGAAATCTGCGCCTCTAGTCGATAATAAAGCGAGAAAAGAATGTTAAAAAGGAGGTTTAGGGGGTGTTGCGGCCCCAACGCCATTCTGGGGCTCCTGTGCGCAAGGGGCGGCGGAACGTTTCGTGGCAAGGGGGAGGGGAGCGCTGTGCTCAAACATCTATTTTTCTTCGGTGGCGTATAGTAGCTTGCGTTGGCGATAGTTTGTTTTCATTCAAGTGACGAATATTGTTCGACACATGGTTAGTTGGGAATTGTGCTGCCCGGTGGCAGAGTGGCGTCACGGATTTTGGATTGAGAACGAGAATGGTTGAGTTTGATGTTGCCGTGCAAAACAAACGGTTGATATTAAATTTTCAAATCTGATGTCAGCTTTTCATCAGATAATGAGATCACATTTTAGCTGCTTGCAACATTCGTTCATGCGACACAATTTTCCAAGAGATTCCTCGTGAGCGACAAATTTCGCATTATTGACCCCTGGATGTACTTCCGGGAGTTCGGCAATATGATTGCATGCACGGATGAGTATTTTGCTTATGCAGCATCAATGCTCAATGACCAGGGTTGGAAGAAGTAAAATTACTTCATACTAGCGATCAGGCTAGAAATGAACAAGCGAGTCGCCACAGACTCAAATAGTAAGGCGTAAGTTTTTGGCGACGTGTCTGCCAGCTTGCGATAGACAATGCAAAAATCCTCATGCGTGGAAATATCCCAAGGAGAAAAGACATAAAGACATAAAGACATAAAAGATCAGTGCAACTATGAGCCACAAGGGCCCTTCTTGGTTGCACTCTGTACACTGAACCAGTTGTCCACCAAATGTGTTGATCAACTCTCCCTGGAATACAGAAAAACAAGCCCCCTATTCTTATAATGATTGTCTATGCTGTTCTTAAAGATGTTCAGTGTGTTGCTACTGACAATGGTTTCTGGCAGCTGGTTCCAGTGTTCTACTACCCTGTTGGTGAAGAAGGACTGTCTTAACCTTGTCCTGCTGTGATTAACTTTAATTTTCCTAATTGATGACCTCTAATTGCATCATTTCTGTTAAATTCAAACAGTTCCCTGAGATAGCCCTGTTCCTGACCATGAACAAATTTAAAGACCTCGATGAGATCTCCTCTCAGCCTTCTATATCTAAGTGAAAACATATTCAATTTCTTCAATCTTTCCTCATATGCCAGGTTGCCCATACCATTCACCATTTTTGTGCCCTCTTTTGTACTCTCTCTAAAAGCCAACAATCTTTTTTCATAACTAGGGGACCAAGCTTGGACACAATATTCCAGATGTGGCCTGACATGTGCACAATAAAGCTTCCTGATGACTTCCTCACTTTTGTATGATACATTCCTATTTATTGCCCCAAGCATTCTTAGTGCCTTCTTCCTGGCTTCTTTGGTCTGTTCTGATGCCCCCAATTTTGTGTTCAAAATAACACCTAAGTCCTTCTCCTGCTGAGTCACAGATAGTACTTGGCCACCCATCAAGTATGGAGCCTTGATATGCTGCCGACCTACATGCATGATTTTGCACTTATCAAAATTAAATTTCATTTGCCATTCTTCGGACCACTTCACAAGCTTGTCTAAGTCTTTCTGCAGCAAGACCTACTCATTGTGCCCTGTTATTGCCCTAAAGACCTTCAAATCATCTGCAAATTTCAAAACCTTACTGCTTAGGCCACTTTCAATGTTATTTACAACCATAATGAACAATAGTGGTCCCAGTACTGACCCCTGGGGGGACTCCACTAGGAACATTTTGCCATGATGATTTTGTACCATTTAGCATCACTCTCTGCTGTCTATCTGAAAGCCACAACCCTATCCATTTTAGGATGTTACCCACAATACCATGGGCCTGAAGCTGCATCATTAACCGTTTATGAGGTACCTTGTCAAAGGCTTTCCTAAAGTCAAGATATGCTACATCAACCTGATTTCCCTTATCAAATTGTTCTGTAGCAAAATTAAATTAAAAAAGTCCAAGAGATTTGTGAGACACGATCGCCCTTTTCTAAACCCATGTTGAGTATCTTGAATCACTCTGTTTGCTTCCAGAAAACTAACTATTTTATCTTTGATAATTGATTCAAGTACCTTGCAGACTAGTGATGTGAGGCTTACTGCCCTATAGTTTTCAACTTTCCCTCTTTCTCCTTTCTTGAAAATAGAAACTACATTTGCCCTTTTCCAATCGGTTGGAATTTCATTTTGTGAAACTGACCTACAAAATATTATACTGAGTGGAATTGCCAATTCTTTTTCAGCTTCACGCAATACCCTAGCATAAATTCTGTCAGGTCCTGCTGCCTTGTTTGGCTTTATTTTCCTGACATAATTCAAAACAACATCACTGTCAATGAAATCAACATCATGTAACTGATCACCTGTTGCTGAGCTGTGGTTCACAGTTGGCAGATTAGTCACATCCTCCAATGTAAACACTGATTTAAACTGCTTGCTCAATTCCTCAACCATCTCACCGTCCTCACTCAATATAATCCCATTTACTTCCAGTGGACCTATTGTGCTTGAAACTTTACTTAGCTTGTAGAAACTAAAGAACTTTTTACTGTCCCCATTACAGTTCCTAGCCAAATCCAATTCTTTTGCTCGCTTTGCTGCTCTGGTTTTCTGCTTCACAGCGTTTCTAGCTTTTTGATACCACCTTGGATTTACTATATTTGAAGCTTCCTTAAATACTCTAAATGCATCTTTCCTAGCCTTAATTGCTTTTGTCAAATCTGGTGTAAGCCATGCTGGCTTTCCTACTCTTCTTTTGCGCCTTTGCTTTTGGGGGACATGTCTAATCTGAATTTCCCTCAAGTAAGATTTGTACTTTTCCCACATTTCACAGGCATTTAAATCGGAGAATCCTTCTTCCCATTTTATGGCACTTAAAGCCGCTCTCATGCAGTCAAAGTCTGCCCTGTTAAAATTTGGAACCTTTGCCAAATTATCCTTGATTGTCCCTGCTACATGTGCCTTGAATCTCACTATGTTATGGTCACTTCTTCCCAGAGTTTCTCCTACAGTCAAGTCTTGAACTAAATCACTTAAATCCGAGAAGACAAGGTCCAAGAATGAACCGTGCATAGTTGGTTCTGTTACAAACTGGTGTAAGAACAGGTCCTTTTCAAGGCATTTCCTAAACAGTTTACATGCTGGGGAGCCAACACCAACATTTTCATATCCTTTTAGATTAAAGTCACCAAGAATAAGGCATTTCCTCTGAAAGTTTCTACTGATTTCCTCACAAATCACCTTATCAAGCTCCAGTTGCTGAGAATGTGGCAAGGTTCCTGATCGGTACAAAGCTCCTATTCTCAGTTTATAGGAGATTAAAAGCCCTCATTTGCGCAATTTCCACACTTTCCACAGCCTTGCGTTCCACATAATGATACAAATTATGAATATCTATACTGTCTACAGAATACATGTTTTTAAATGCTCATATTAACCCACACAAGACCGGGGAGGGAGGGTTTAGCCCCGCTCCCTGGGGCTTTTGCAGTATGAATGAAAACCGGCTTGTGTAAACGCTCTGCAGTTTTAGGTAGCTTATTGGGACATTCCGGACAGGGATCGCAACCAGCATTTTCTTGAAGGGGCCTAACTACAAAAGAAGAGAAATGCTACGGAAACTACGAGCACGTCCCGAGTCCCGACTCCAAAATATATAGCATGGAATGCTAAAAATCACGAAATTTCGTTGATCTAGTGTAATTGTTGGGGTAAAACAGGTGGGGCGCCCATTTCTGGCTGCTCGTCCAATTGTGCGCATTTTGATGTACAATTTTTGTTCTTCGATATTATAGTGTTCTATTTGTAAGGGCTTTTGAGGATCTTTTCAAGCTTACACCGATCATTTTAGTCCCGCGAGTGTGGTGCTGTAGGTAAGGACGCATTTTTCATCCAACATATTACAGAAATGGTTTGAAAATTATTGGCAAGGCATTCAATCCACATCTGTTAAGAGGGTTCAAGTGAATAGAGCTGGCTAGCTAGGGTAGATAGGCATTGATAGGTGTGTGGGATGTTGGCGGATGGTTTCTTTAGGATGTGGTGTTGGTTGGAGTGGGTCTTTTTTTACCAGGTTTGTGGTATCTTCCATATACAAACTTAACCTGGATTGGCCCTTGTTGCTCTTATTAAGTATAAACACTTTATGACTTTGTCATTTTATGACATATGTAGAAGAATACTAATTGCTGTGTAGCTACAAAATGTTGCTGGGTCACCTTTTTGTAGATGGGCAGCAACAGCAATTTTAAATGGCCTCGGAGAAGATCTCACTATTCAGACAGAAGTTTATGACATGGGTTAAGTGTGGTAATATTGACCTATGTGATTGCTTAAACATCCTAGAATGTATTCCATCAATTCCTGACCCAACATTTTTTTAAGAACCAATCACGCTATCTAAATCGTTTTCCGTTACTGCTAATAGCACCATTGATATATATGGGTAGGTGTGTATGTATTCCAAAGCATTGTTGTTGTTTTGAAGAACCTGTTCTCTCAATTTTGGGCGCAATTTCTGATGATAAGTATTTATTGAATCCTTCAGCTTTAGCTCCATCATTTTCTAGACAGATGTCTGCATCTGTGTTCATTTGTTCGGGAATGTTGTGTTTGAAAGGAGTTTGCCTCGGTATCTGGTTAAGCGTTATCCATGTCTCTTTTGGATTATTTTGATGTTTGTCAAATTCAGCCTCATAGTGAACTATTTGTACTTTTATAATTATTGTAATCAGTGTCTTTTTATACTTCATGTATCTTTTTATACTTGATGTATCTTTTCTTGTTTTCAGCATTTTGATATCTAAGTTTTTGATTAAATAATATTTGCTTTTGATCGATGGAGCATAATATTGCTGGTGAAATCCATGGTTTTATGGAGGCTGTTCTTCCTGATAAGAATGGACGGTATGTCACATACCGTCCATCATAAATTAAAAAATTATCAATCCCACTTTCATATGCATTAATTGAACTGCTACATGCTTGTTCAGGATCAATATCATCAAAAATGCCTTCAAATTCATTGGTCAGATGATCCCTCAGACTGTCCATTTTATGAAAGTCAAAGGTAGTTGCTGTTCTTTTTGCATTGATTGGTTTTTTAACTGTAAATTCTGGTCAGATGATCTCTCAATCTGTCCATTTTATGAAAGTCAAAGGTAGTTTCTGTTTTTTTTGCATTGATTGGTTTTTCAACTGTAAATTCTGATGTTGTAAAAATAGATATGTGATGAGAGAAATCAGATTTAATGATATATCTACCTAAATTTTTAGCCCTATTTACTCGATCCCGTGTAACACATGTGGCTTGAGTGCCCTCTCAATAATTTCCAAACCCCATCCATGCCCCTGCTTAAAGGGGTCTGTACAGTGCACACTAGTTTAAAGGGAAGATAACATAACCCCGGCAAAAAGACACTCATCACCCCAACCAAGGCCACATCTCTAATTCCAAAGAATCCATCCACTAACATCCCACACACTCATCAATGACTATCTACCTTAATTACCCAGCCCTATTCACTCGATCCCGTGTAACACATGTGGCTTGAGTGCCCTACAAATAATTTTAAAACCCCATCCATGCGTGCTTAAAAGGACATGTACATTACACCCATACTTAGCATAAATATCACCCCATCCACCACTACTTAGAACCAAAAAACACGATTTTGCAGCCTAATAAAGTGGTCCACACTATTGTAAATGCATTCAATAAGAGACTCCCTACAACATCAGCACGCAGCCTATTACACTGATCAATAATCCTTTGACTGAAGACCTGTTGTCGCTTAGCTGTCCCACACCTTGATTTGTTTAAACTGAATTGGTGACCAATATGTGATAGTCTACATAGAAGGGCATCATTCAGATTGACCCGACCTAGCCCTTGAACGATTGTATGCATTTCAATCATATCACCGCTTAATCTCCTATACTTGATTCAGTATACATCTAATGCCATAAGCATTTCCACATATTCTAAGTTACCTGGTTCAATGATGAGTCTAGTGGCTTTGCGCTGCACTCTTCCTAGCTTATCTATATCTTTTTCTTAGTAGGGGTTCTATGCCTGTACATAATATTCTAAGTGGGGTCGCACATTGGCTAAGTACAGTATTTTCATGACTTGCAGAGGTGCAAAAATGTGCAAATCGAATACCCTCTCTTGATATCAAAGGCCAGTTTGCTACCTATCACATGCCGCCCTACTTAGTGCATTTACCTCTTTGGGCGTACATTCCAACGCAGATTTTCCACTGCAAATGCAGATCACTACCTAATTACTTTTGGGATTGCAAACATTGATTTTCCTCAGTCATTCATTTATTGGTCACAAGAAATATTATATAGATGCACATAAAAGTGAGTGCACTGACGAAGTTGCAATCCTGTTTAAATCATGGGTCATTTTCCCTAAAAGCGTTTTAAGTTGGACACAGTGGTTCCAAGGATTCCCACACAAAATCTTAACTGAAAATTAAGTTAGACAATGACATTTCAGTACATGCAATACCAACAAACAAGCAATAAGCAGCAAGTAGCCCTCTCCAGAATGAAATGCTCCTCAAAACATGGTAAATTTCCACCCCCTCTCCAAAAAAAACCAGCACGTTTGATAGTTTTGTTAGCTATACAATATACATACAACATAGCATTGCCAAATGCATCAAACCTAAGCTAGTTTCTCAGGTCCATTAGTCTTTATTAGCTGTTCAGGGGGGCACAAAGTACAAATTGATTGAGTAATGAAGGGGAAGTAAGCAACACGATAGGAGAGATTCCCAGCTAAGCAAGCTTGTTGCTGGAGTAAGCTTAAAGTAGCCAGCAGACCTAAGTCTCAAAATCTTTTAGGAAGTCCAAGAAGAATTAGTACCTACCTTCACCTGTACTTCCAAGTCTTTTTTGGGCTACATATTGGTCAGTTATGTTGCAAAGCCTGTGACATTTGTCTCAATTTACAAAACACTTGGTAGCAATTATGAAGGGAGAAAAGATAATTTCAGATACATACCTGCCACATTCGTTGTCCTACATGCTTCTATTTAGCTCAGTTTGCATAATTGTGTAGAAAACCAGTAAATATGAACGTCTGTACCTCCATTTATTTGCTATCCCAAATCTGATTTTCATGGAGCATTTACTTCCCCATCATCTTAATGTGAACAAAATATATTTCCATGCCAACCCACCCAATGCAGTGTTTGTGGATGTGGTTTGCATGTGACCACTCATTTCCTGTGAAAATACTTACTTTTCAGTTGGCAGGCAAAATAACACCAAACAAGTGGCCTTGAGTTAGGTGACATAGCATGAAGAATAACGTTAAAAGAACAAATACAACATAACCTAACCTATCCCATCATAACCTAACCCCCAAGCAGGGAATTTTGTGTTGTTAAAAAAGCAAAATTCCAAAAAGATGTTCTCAACATTTTTCAAATACAAAATGGCATAACTTAACCTAATCTAACCTAACCTTACCTGTTTTTGAAGGAAAAGATTAACGTGTTTTTATATTCAGAATTGTTTCCACTGCTAAAAACACCTAACACATCCCCTTGGTTTACTTCGTGGAGTTAAAATGTGTAGGAAACTTGTGTTGTGAAACCCTAAAACATAATAATACATCCAAAGCCCTTCTTCTTGGATTATTTTGATAGTGAACTAAAAAGTAAGCATTTACAAAAGAAAGGAGTGGTTACATTTGATTAAAAATGATAAATAAGCATGGTAATCAAACAATATTTTCTCAAAATTTGGCAAACAACATGAAATGCAAATTCATCTCGATTTGTAGGTTAGGTTAATCTACTGTGATTACTACCCACTACTTGTTCAAGAAAACGTACATGATAGAAGGATAGTTCATAGTTCACCACTTCATTATTTGAGGAGTTCAAGAGTGCTTCAGTCACAGTTAGAAGTATGGCTAAGTGCCATACAAGCAATGGTTTTTATATGTTGATAACCTTTCTAGAAAATTTCAGACCGAGACTGATCTATAGACCATGTGGAGATATGGAATAGGTACCTATCAGGGTTCGATCCATACATTTTGATCAGAGGGTGCAATTGTGCTGGAGGTGCACCATTTCTCCAACAGAATGGTACGAGAGAGTGGATGAACGAAAATGGTATGTGATTGACAATATAACTAAACCTTGCATGACCAGGAAGATTAAGATACACAGATTAAGACAGGTGCAAAGCTTAATGCACATCTCACCCCCTTTATATGTGTACAATATCATTCCTTTGCATATTATGATTACAATTAGGCAAGGACAAGGTTTTTTTACAGGCTGGGACACTTCCCTTTGTCTGGGGGTGAATGGGCATTACTGCATAGCATCCGTACATACTTAGCGAGGTTACCACTTAGAACGAATTGTCTCACCTCAGGAACTGGTACTGAACTTGAAAATTTTTCATTAGGTTCAAAGCCAGTGTCCAGTATGTGGAGAAGAATTCCAGGGTATACGTACTCTTCTTTTGTGGCGCTCAAGAATGTAGCGCATATCATTAAAGGCGCAAATCGGGCAGCCACACCTGACCTTTTGCCTCGAAAATTTTACGGAGGATATATTGGTGCTTTCTTCCAAATGCACTTTTAGGCAACAATGCACTGCACGGCCCACGCCAATCATCCGACAAACCAAAAGCAGAGCAGATTGTCATATTCAAAAATGGCATGCTTTTGGGTGATAGTGCGGAAATGAAGTCATGTGCATGAAGTCATAGGAAATATAATTAACACAAATGTAGGGAAATTTCCTTGAAAGCTTCGACAAAGCTCGAAAATCAACACCCAAGATGAAAAAAAAAATAATCTTCAACGAAATGTGTGCACATGTTTTATCGCTGGATACATGGTATGCCTTGTCCTGGGCGAAACGGCTCGAGAGATTGAACGGACCATCACTTTCTTCAATGGGGTTTCCCATCTCAACCATCGTACCAATTAGCTTACGTTTCCCTGGCATCCGACCAATCAGATTTTAGAACGACCTACGGTAAAATAACATACGATATGTGGTTTTCCCGGGCTGTTGCTACCACAAGACGAAGTGATATCCTCAAATATCTTCTAATCAGAGGCGGATGCATGGGGTAGGGGAGCAGTGGAGGCATGTATCCCCTTCCGCATGGAAAGGTGGCTCCCCTCCAGGAAGGCTCGAGTGCACCCGCCTACCTTCCGTTCCAGGGATTTATCAGCCAAAGGCTCCCTTCTCGGAGGAAAAGGCCCTAAGACGAAAAGGCGCCACTTCAGCATGTTGAGTGCATCCCCTTCCCCGTTCAACGATTTTTATGCCGAATGCGTCGTTCCGGTGGCTTTCAAAGTGGTAGCCCTCCGATGAAATGGTTCTACTCCAGACAAGTGCCCCCCCACATTGAAAATGTCTGGATCCACCCCTGCTGAAACTTTTCCAAGCTAATGCATGCAATTTTGGTAAGCATCTTCATTTGCATGAAACATCCATTTTAACACAGTGGGGGCTGCTAATGTTCTCGACAAGATTGTGCTACCAGGGAGTTGCACGTTGTCAGGCTCATGTGCTACCTCCATGGAGGGTAACAGGGTACTTTTTCACCCTTGATGACATCCTTGCTCCTGACACTCCTTTTAATGATTGTCAGTATTCTGGTTGCTTTGTTCCTAGCTGATATACATTGTTTTTTCTGCTTTAATGTCATTTGAAACAAGCACACCTAAATCTTTTCCCCTTCAATAACATCCATTTCCCTACCTCCCATTATATATCTGAAAGTCTCGTCTCCAAACCCCAGATGCATAACCTCACATGTTTCATAGTTGAAGACATCTGTCATTGATCAACCCAATTTTTTTATGTCCTCCAAGTCTAGTTGAATACCAATAGATTGATCACTACTATTAGCCAATCTTACCAACTTGATGTCATCAGCAATTTTGAACATCCTATTCCTCAACCCTACCTCAATGTTATTCACCAAGATGATAAAGAGAAGATGTCGCAGTACCATAGAGTTCCTTCTACCAGGCGCTCAGCCATTCTCTGAAAGTCAACACATTTGACAAAGTCACGCCATCCAAATACAGCTTAATTTTGGCCTATGTTGTCTCTTTCAGTTCTAATTAGCTTAATGTCAAGAGTTCTACTCACCATAGTATTAACCTACCCAGTGTAGTGCAGCATAACCCTGAATCTGACCTAGTATAAGTTTTAATACTATATCTAGGTAGTAAGTACAAGTTGCTTGGTGTTAAGAAGAAACAGTAGCAACTGCGTGGAAATAAGTCCTCCTTGTCAGGCTGTCGAAAGATGGAGACTGTACTCATTGTTCGATTCCGATGTTCCGAGATTACGTGTATAGCATTAATAGTCGCTGCATCATAGCGGAATATATAAAGAACCGCTCCGCCCCGGTCGTTCGTTTCATCCCTCCCCTCCGATATCAGCACACACATTGGCATGTCTGTTCGGATCGACTTGTGTATGTGTCGGAATGTGTAGATGGTTACATCCGTGTTGCGCTCAATACCTGAGCGATTAGCGATCATCAGAACTCGCTCCACCGTGCATTGTCATCTGCCACGAGGCGCGTGTCAACGGCACCGAACACGACCCACCTTGCATAGCCATGTATGTTCCACTTTGCCATGCACTGCCATCTATCACGAGGCGCATGCTCGGCCAGGATGAGCCGGAGCTGCGCCGGTCGAGCTGGACAGCGACAGGCGATCAGACAGCGCGGACTCTGCTCGGGCGTAGTTTCGGCGTACGGACAGCGACAGGCGATCAGACAGCGCGGACGCTGCTCGGGCGTAGTTTCGGCGTACGGACAGCGACAGGCGCCACCATTAGGTTCAGAGTTAACGGCGCGTCACCACCTTAAGAGGCCCACTTTGGAGTGAGCCACGCAGAGTTACGCAGACGACGCGGTGGGCCGGCCGCTGGCAGCGGCTACTGTATTGACCGCGTCGCTGCTGCCGCCGCTCCGGTGTGTGGCACGCGCGCCACGTGGTCTGCCAGGCAGCAGACGCGGCCAGATCTGGCACTGTGGTATTGTCTGGCAGCGTGACATTGTCTGGAAGCGCCGCATTCTCTGATAACGTGGTATTCCCTGGTAGCGTGACTCTGTGGAATTGGTAGCCTCTGACAGCGTGACACTCCCTGGTACTGTGATGCTCTGTGGAACTGGTAGCCTCTGACAGCGTGGCACTCCCTGGTACTGTGATGCTCTGTGAAACTGGTAGCCTCTGACAGCGTGGCACTCCCTGGTACCGTGATGCTCTGTGGAACTGGTAGCCTCTGACAGCGTGGCACTCCCTGGTACTGTGATGCTCTGTGGAACTGGTAGCCTCTGACAGCGTGGCACTCCCTGGTACTGTGATGCTCTGTGGAACTGGTAGCCTCTGACAGCGTGGCACTCCCTGGTACCGTGATGCTCTGTGGAACTGGTAGCCTCCGGCAGCGTGGCATTCTCTAAAAGCATTCACACATTGTAGCATTCACTGGTAGCATGATACTCTGTGGAACTTGTAGCCTCTGGAAGCGTGACATTTCTTGACAGTGCGGTATTCCTGACATCATAGCATCTCCCAGTACTGTGACATTTTCTGGCAGTGTGGCATTCTGGATCAGCGTGGTATTTTCTGGCAATGTGGTAACGGGAAAATGGCATTTTCTGGCAGCATGGAAGACATGGCAGTGTGGATATGACTCACTTCCACTCGATCGAGAATATCCGTCAAATATCCGAAGGACAAAATTATTAACGGGGCACCGGTTGCCGATAGAGCCACTGGAATTTCGCAGTAAATACCAAACAATAAGTGCATACTTTCATTGGATGGTGTCGTGTGGTAGCGCTGAGCAGTGCAGTATTTCCTGTCGAGTCTTCTAATCAAGCTATGCAGGCACAACTTCCGGCTACACGGCCATCGTCACAGTTTCCGAGAACCTCCCAGCGAGCTGCTTGACAACACCGGTTCTGGGAAGACGTGTCGGTCTGTCATGAGGTACGACGTGTGATCGATCGCGAGGGCCAACTCCGAGCACTTCAAAGTGCTAACGGCTGCTTACTGCACCGGGGAAGTCAATGTATATTTCATGTTTTAGAAACCACCACAGTTGATATAGACAGCACAAGGACGCATTCGCACGTTTCAATGTGGATGGGATGGTCATTCCACGTCCAGGTACATAAACTTACATAGAACATGGCATGCCCGCCAGCTTAAACGGCCAACACTGTGGGAAGTTAGTCGATAATTGACAGATCTTTGAAGGATACTTAACATGATTTTAAATGTGAGAGATCTTGCTTAACGAACCCATTGAAGTTCGTGGAGTACGTAACTAGATACGTAGATAATTAAATCAAGATATATGCTGTGT
Source organism: Ashinkailepas kermadecensis (assembly GCA_034440615.1). NCBI lineage: Eukaryota > Metazoa > Arthropoda > Thecostraca > Neolepadidae > Ashinkailepas > Ashinkailepas kermadecensis. The sequence goes on along the minus strand of JAOTOM010002590.1, from coordinate 66,719 downwards.
ACTTTGACTTTAGCAAAGCTTTTCATAAAGTTCCACCCAAGCGTCTAATACATCAACTCGAGCAGCATGGGATCGTTGGAAAAGTTATAGGTTGGATAAAAACATGGGTAAGGGGACGGAGTAGTGTTCAATGCATGTAAATCTGAATGGAAGGATGTTCTGAGTGGAATGCCACAGAGCTCTGTTTTAGGTCCACTTCTCTTTATAATCTTTGTGAACAACATTGATGTAGGGCTGAAGAATAGGATGTTCAAATTTGCTGAGTACATCAAGCTGGTAGGAGGGACTAACAATAGTCATCAATCTAGTAATATTCAACTCGACTTGGAGGACATAAAAAAGTGGGGTGATCAATGGCAGATGCCTTTCAACCATAAAAGTGTAAGGTCATGCATCTGGGGTCTGAAGGCGAGACATTAGATTATACAATGGAAGGAACGGAACTGGATGTCCTTGAAGAGGAAAAGACTGATGTGTGTTAGTCTTAAATGATCTAACAGACTGAAGAAACCAAAGGTACAGTTAAGAAAAGGCTTGTTTTGGGAAATATGTGTGAGATATATGATATATACAAGTAAAACCCTGAAAACTCTCGCACCGGCTTCTTAACCTTTGCTCCTCTTCGTCTGAAGCATTGCTTCTTGTCAGGCAGCAGTGGGACGCACTCGGTGTGCGTGTGCATTTATCATCAAAACCCAAAACTGCTCATATCCGCTCTCGGCATTCCCGGTCTCAAATACCGTAATCTCCTCGATCACGCTGTATGTGGGACGAACAACCGTGATTGCATGATGCACAACTGTGAGGACTGCCCTTATGAAGACGGGGTGATGAACTTTCTGAAGATTATCCTGGCGGACAAATCAGAAGAGAGTGAAGGTGATTTAGCCCCAGATGATGACATGGATAATGAGATTAGGTACAGACAGTGGATGAGCACGCATTGCTGTACACTCGCAGAAATAGTTTGAACCAAATAGGAAAGGATGCGATATTTGAGCCAGCAAATCGTGAAGCTGACCAGACACCACTTTGTGGCTGCCAAACAAGGTCAAAAATTTACCTACGCAATGCCTACCGCCAAGGAGGGCGAAGTGATTGTCCACTGCGATTTCGCTGAAAATTGTTCATTGGTGGTGCAGAATGCAGCTCAAGACTTCCACTTGGATTCGTTCCAGTGTACGATGCACCCATTTGTAGTGTACTGGCGTGAGGACGAGGTACTGTGCCATCAGAACTACTGCTGTATCTCTGATGACGCAAAGCACGACACCGCCATGGTGCATCCGTTCCTGCAACGGCTTATCCCAAAAATTCGGAACGAAGTACCTGACCTAAAAAATATTTATTTCACAGCGGCAGTGCTGCACAGTATAAGAATAAGCATGACTTCATCAAGGTGTGTCACCATCAGATAGATTCTGGGGTACCCTGTGAGTGGCTTTTTTTTGTCACATCTGATGCCAAGGGCACTTGCGACGGGATCCGGGTCACAGCCAAACGTGCCGCGGCTCAAAAGAGCCTCCAACGCCCGCTTAACAACCAGATACTGACGGCGGAGGACATACTTGAGCATCTATCGCACAAGCTAGTCATCAAGTTCATATTTGTATCAACGCAAGAGGAAATGAACGTCACGACCCACCTCACCAGCGCTTCTCGAAAACCATTACGGTGAAGGGAACACAGGGGCACCACAAGTTCGCACCAGTATAACATAACACCGTAATAGTTCATGAACTGTTCACCGATGCGGGGCGTGTGTTAATGGTAGCTGCGTGAAGTGAGACGTGTTAGTGTGGGCGCTGATACAGATTGTGCTGCTTACTATTATCGCAGCGACAGATCATCAGTCTGAAGTGGAATTCTGACAAGGTATGGAATGATCTGCAGATATGTAGATCATTGCATTGCATTACATTATAATACTGTACTGCAAAACATTATTGTATTGCATTGCATGGTGTAATTCTGTTACTTTATTTTATTACACCGATGTGGTCGGCTCGTGATCCAATTCAATTTATTTCAGACTCAGCAGGTGTCAATGGATGGGTCTGCGCCAAATTTAGTCTCAAGCAGTTCAAGATGAATGCGTTTACTCAGTCAATGAGGTTCATCTTTTCGTTTCCAGAATGTACGATTTGACACGCCATAAGGTTGATATTACAGAGATTGGGGGTGATAAAAACCCTTCAGTGTTGTGGGTGAAATATGATCGTACGGTTTTGATATGTTTGACATTGATGCAGAAATATATTGCATCAGGTGAAGACATTTCTCTTCCTTTGCTCCTTATATGTGACGATCTAGGATTTCACAAATCACCCTTCATCGCTTGTGAATTTCCAAAATAGCATTGTGGCTGTCTCGAAGTTCAAACTAGGTAACGTTATCTTAGGTCACAAGCTCACGATTTCAAAAAACGCGTGAACAAAAATTTCGAAATTGACACAAGATGCAGTTGATCATGACGGGTTCAGCGATGCATAGCTTCGTGCAATTCGTTGTACGAAGCTATGCATCGCATAGCTTCGTAGCTATGCGCATAGCTTCGTAGCATAGCTAGAACTCTTCATTGAGTTCCAGGCCTCCAAAGATTTAGGTTGCCTCTCAAATATATCCCAGGTTCTAACTCCTTAACCATTTCTCCGATCGTTCTCAAAATTGCACAGCTAGATTATAGAGAGAAACTAACCCCATATGAGTGTTTTCATCGAAATATGAAGTGTAGGGTGTTATTTTTACCGCTTCACTTTTCGATTGTCGTGGAATGGCCAACTTACCACAATTCGGGGACATTACTGTCATTTCTGTTTAACCCTTGACCTAACAACGAGTTAGAATACTTGCGCAACACAACACTCAAGATGAGATGGTTAACATTATCATCCCATCACGTGTGTCGAACGTCAAAAGGCTTGTATTTCAGTAATATACCGTTCTAAACAAATGTTAAAACAGGCCAAGATAAACTAGCTCAAAAACAACCATGCATGTCTAATTTAAAACGGATATGTAGATATTTAGGGGACCCCCCCACCATTTCTTATGTTTTCGCTTCGAGAGATAAGATGTCGAATTTCATTTCTGAACTTTTTCAAATCGCTTTGTAATTGTCCCGAAAGGTAAAATAGGTCACGTGATCTTAGGTCACGATTCCATGATTTCAAATAGCCCGTAAACGAAAATTCCGAAAAAGCCAAATGATGCAGTGGCTTATTGTGAGTTCACCGAAATATGCTTTTGCACAATTAGGATTGTTCTTCATTGTGCTAAGGACCTCAAAAGACCCCCTTGTTAGGTGACATCTCAGAAATGCCAGAGGCTATAACTCCTTGACCGTTGACCTGATCTATATAAAAATGGCACAACTGGATTCGGCGCATCAGATAACCTCACGCAAATACTTTCATCAAAATATAAAATATTGGGTGTTATGCTCTTATCGATTTGTCGTGGTGCGGGGTGCGGATGGACCTTCGGGCGGAAGTACGAAGTAAGGTTCGTGGTATAGCGGTATCGATGTGCACTGTGGTGTGGTGGTGTTCCGAAGGACATCTGGCGTTAGACTTCGGTAGAGGCGAGCCATGGCCCAAGAGGAAACATTCTCCCCCTCTGTTGATCTCACGAGCCAGGGCCGTGTGATTACAGCGTTGGCTGGGAGGGGACTTTGGCGTCCCGTAATCCCTGGTAACTGAATCGGGCAGAAGACGGTCGAGGGAGGGCACTGGGCGAGGCTAGGCCCTGGACCACCCATCAATGCCGCTCCCAGTCGCAAGTTTACGTAAGACTGGAGGGGAAATCGTGGGCGAATTAGCTTTTGTATTACTAGAGGCCGAATGACCGTGTGAAATGAAAGGAACGAATGACTGTTGCATGAATGCTTAAAGGGGTATTTTTAGGGACAAGTGGAATTCGTTCCAATTCAACGCAAGTATTCAGCTGACAGAAAATTAAATGCCAAAATTTTACCAGGATATTACCCGGTCCCCGCTTGCATCTGGCTAACGTCGATTTTATGTGTGTGTGTGTGTGTGCGTGGCGGGGGGCGGGGTGAGAGTGGCGGATGTGTTGTGTTATATGGTGGTACACGGGTGGGTTCCGTAAATCGACGAGCGCCGGCGACGGTGGCAGTACCAACGTCGTGTACCTATGTATCATCTTCATCCATCAGTGTCACATCACACCCCAAGACCACAACCCCTCCTCGCTACATGACCAGCCGGGCGCACTCGCGAGCGTACGTGATGTGGAAAGGAGCCTGGCCTCGCCTATATAAATTCGTGTAGTGGTGGCAACGGTCCGCAGCAAGGTTGGAAACGACGTCGGAGCGGTTAAAGAGGTGGGCAAGAGAGCAACAGCAATCATCTAGCCTGCCCACCGACAAGGCAGCCGAAGCCGCCCGCACAGCGAACCACCATCTAGCCAGTGCCGCCATTTACGAGGCCCGCTCCGACACCGCCCAACGTTAATCTTCGATGTTGTTATAATGAAAACGCCACGTGCATATGAATATTTACATTGTGTTGCTGTTCAGGGACTATAATTTGAAATTTAACTGCTCATAATACTTTGATTACCAACAGAAATGTTTATTTTCAGCCATACCGTGCCAGGGGCGGACACGGGAAGGCAGGAAGGAGGGACACGGGAAGGCAGGAAGGAGGGACACGGGAAGGCAGGAAGGAGGGACACGGGAAGGAAGAAAGCGTCCAGTGACAGGACAGGGCAGGACAGGACCACATAAGTAAAAGAGCAGTGCATAACACATGTCAACATGAACATTCTGAGTCATAGCATGCGACTACAGGTTCATACAGTGGGCTCGGGTCACCGTCACCGTCACCGTCACCGTCACCCTCCCCCTCACTCCACACACCAGCAAACACACACCGGCTTGAATAAAATGTTTCAGCGCCCATGCGCAGGCTAAAATACACCGGCCTTGATGAAGCATCGGAGCACAGCAGACCTGAACTGTGACGACGATGGGTGACGGTATTTCCTTGGTGCCTAGCATTAGGGATTGGCGAAGCCAAGGTTGGGGCGAGTTCAGGGTCGGGAAAGGGGCACAGCTTCCACAAAAGCATAGAAGTCGAAACCGATGTCTTCTGATCAACCATGTGCATTGATACAGCCCTCGTGATCGCCGAGTCTAGTCACTCACCACACACACATCAAGCAAATTAAAATGCACAACGGATCACAGGCATCAATCAGTGCAATCGTTCAACTAGTTGTTTTTTTATAACAGTCTGAAAATTCCGTCGGTACCCAATTGCTCAGCCAAGATCAAGAATGGGGAACACTGGGTACTTGCCTCTCCGGTCACGGCCAAGGAGTCCGAAATGGTCAGTCCAGGAGATTCCCAGAAGGGCCATCCGATGGTTTTGAAATGAATATGTCGTCTCGAATGGTTTCTTTGCTAGGGTTGGAAATACAAAAGAAAAAAACTTCGGTAGATGGGAATAATGGCAGAAATGAAAACAGTTTTCAAATCGACGGAAGTAGTATGGTCGCGATGGGTGTGTCGTAATAGGATCATTTTTTTACTGCAACTCTGTGAGTACCCGTAATCCTTTCCTTCTCCGAAGAAAGGTCAAGGGCGGAGTTTCCTATGCCTTTAGTGGTGCTGGGAACCCATCATATTTGCCTCCTTGACCTCATTAACCAATTGTATTTTTACCTCCCCATGTAAATTGACTTATGACGGGTCAAGGAGGGTAATATTCCAAAATGTCCAAAATGCCGCCATTTGCAGTAGTTGCAGCATAGCAACACTAAAAACAGAGCATAATGTTTTTCATAAAGTCAAACAACTGCCTTCTAAATAAAATAATTACGGTCAAGGCTACTAAGCTGAGGTCAGGTCGAATTCCGTCTTCTTATCAAAGTGAGGGAAAAACTTTTCATAAAGAACATGATAGATAACGACATAGACATTCTGCTTCCACGACAAGGCGAATGGCATAAGGTCAGGTCAAGTACCATGTATATGCTACAGTGTTGTCTTGTGTGTGTAGTTTGGATTGTTGTGCGCGTCACTGCTTCGGCGATATTCCGCCCGCACTGTTGTCTTATGCCGAATGCTGCTGTTCCTAGTGAAGTCAAATCTGAATTCGGTTTCAGAGCCACCGAAGTAGTGCAGCATGACATCGAGTGGACAACAATGGCCTGAGATGACCCGACTTCGTGTTGCCGGACCTTTTTATTTCTGTTCCGGGGGCCAATATAAGAGGTGCAAAGTGTCGGACAGTAGGAACAAATGGCAAACGTAAGAGGAGATTTCATATAGGTACAAAGGACATCAATAAGGCCACAGGGGTGCCACACCCAAAAGCATTTCTGGCCGCGCTGCTGTCAGTACCTGTAACCATTAAGCTCGTGGAGGTAAGGACAGTCTCGCTGCTGACAGATTATAATTTTCTGGTGGCACCAAAATCCATCGATCGAAATGTGCAACAAGAGCAGTTGTGTCTCAAGCAGATTCAATGGCTGTGACGAATTGGGAAAGATTAATACATAGGTCACATGGGTATCTATTGATGGTAAGGTTAACGGTAGGTTGCGGGAAAGTGACAACTAATGCACAGAAAACTGCTCGGAAAGATGGTACAAAGCCGTAACTAATACCACACCGTCCACTGTGATGGGTCAGGGCCGTGTAGTACGTACCGTCCACCAGGGTTGGATTTATACTTTGTAATCCTGGATAAGGAGAGGACAATTTCTGAGTGATCGAATACGGAGAGGATTTTTCCTTCAAATCTGTGGCATCAGAATCTCACTTTGCAGTTTCCAGTGATTGTTGAGCACTTTACCACAGGGCAATTCATTGTCGAACAACACCATTAAGTATCCAAATGGAAAACACGGAGGATAATTTTGTGCAGAGGTTAAAGCTATGGATGGCAAAAATTCAGGAAAAGCACGTTTTTCCGACTATGACATCCATTGTGTCGGATGAGAGCCGAGGAATACACGGTCCACTAAAATACTGTTAAACACAACGTTGGGGATTTAAAGCACACGCCTTCTATTGATGCACGGGGAACGATTGAAAGCGAAATTGTGCAAAATTTGCTTTATAAATTAACATTTAAGCCGACGTAGGAGGTCACCTCGTGACCCGTATAAAGCTGGGTGTCAATCGCAGAACCGTGTAGCATGCAATCCGCTAGTTTTGGCTTCATGTCGCTATTTCTTTCCGTTTGAAATACCGGAGCGAGCGTAGAAGCAGCCCTCTCCATCTCCCCCTGCAAAATGTTATGCGCTGGCGAGGGTTAACAATAACGCGTATATCAGATATTACCAGTGTGCCCCCTCCCCACCACCACCACCACCATCATCTCCCAATTGGTCGCACATTTCTTCATTTCTTGGGGACAATTCGCTGATTCTAACCATATTATTAGCTTTCATGCATATTTTGTCACCATCGTCACCCTTAGTGAAAATGTCCTCAAATATGCCCTACAGCCTAGGACCCCATCCAAAACCTGGGGATTCTTCCGTCAGCTCAACGTACTTCATATCATCTTGGGAGCCCTCCGTCTGCCCAGGGGCTCTTCACATCTGTTCGGGGCTCTTTCAGATTACCCGGGGTTTTCTGGTAGTTTTTTTTGTTTGGGGGGGGGTCTTTCCGTGTGTTCAGAGGCCTTCTCTGTTGGCTCAAGGCCCTCTTTACTTATCGGAGCCCTCTTCATCAATCCGAGGACCCTTCCAATGACCCGGGGTCCCCTTCGTCAGTTCAGAAGCCTTCATATAGGATTTGCCCCCCACCCTTCATCGGTCCAGGGCCCTTTATAGCGTCTAGGAGGCCTTTCCGATGGCCTGGGGTCTTTCCAGTGGCTGGGGCCTTCTGCCGGACGAGGGGCCCTCTCCGTCGGTTAAGGGCCCTCTTCGTTATCCCAGGGCCCTCTCCGTTGACTCAGGGACCCTTTTTACTGAACGAGGCCTTATACATCAGCCCGGAGGCCTTCCACCGACCTGGGCCCTTCGCTGGCCTAGATACCCTTCACGCTGGCCTTGACTGGGGCCGGGAGCCAATTTGCCTGCATGTCGCCAAATTTTTAACTAGGCTAGAGGAATTTGTAAAACCTAGAGACATTTGTTTTGCGGCCGCTCATAATCGCTTATACGGAGCCGGTGTGATTCGCGCATAACCTGTGCTGGTGCTGCTGACAACGACCAGTAGCAGGTGCCGCGTGATTTGTTCTTGCCACCAACCCATGTATCCACTACTGAAGAATTGCCACCAACTCATGCACCGAGTACTAAAGAAATCGTCCCGATCGAAAAAGTGGTAGCGCTGTTTTGGCCTTCTTTTCGACATGACACACGCAAGATTGCATCGCGCCACTCGGCTTTCTCTGGACGCCACATCCGTCGCCGGCTGGATGACGAACGCACCTGCCGACGGCGCCAATTAACTCTGAGACGGTGTAAACGTGACGCTCAGCAGTCGTAGAGGCCTGTGCCGTTAGAGGCCTGTAGAGGCCGTAGAGGCCTGCTGCCGTCCGATCAGCGGTCGCCAACAGGATGCGCGGCCGCACGGCGGCGACAGGGCGGCGGCGAGCGGCGCGGCTGCTCCGCGTCAGCGCGTGTTGCGGCGGCGCTCGACAGGTGTCTCGCGCCGTGTTTGTCGCGACTGGTCGCGTCGCGTTATCGTTACCGCGACCGCCTCGTCAAGTGGGACCGCCACTCTGCCGGACGTCGGTTCGTACGCAGGCGCGCCTCGGTCGATAAAATGCCCATCTCGTTGTTCTACGTGTCTCTTCGGAGCGGGGTGTGCACGAAGAGAGAGCTGAACATACAGGTATCTTACCGTGCAGTGCAGAGGCGACACGACAGTATGATTCACACACTTGCACATTTGTAACAATGGGAGTAGATAAGAAGTGGCTTGGTGTCCTCATTAAACCCCGCTCCTTAAGCTTGTTGGAATACTTCCGGAGAGGCGTTGCGCTCGGCAGACAAAAGGCAGATAGCGAGTCTTTACTATCCACCGGCGTGATTTTTCTGCCCTCGTGATATCCGCGAGAAAAAAAACAATGGCAGACTTGCATGTGTCCTCATTTTTATAACGACGCATCGAGCGCATTGCTATTGTCACCGTGGTCCCCGGCCGCTCTTGCAGCTACTAATCTCCTCCTGGAGCCGAATCAGGTGCACGAAATCAGCTGCAATCACTCGCAGTCGGACTGGAGGAGAAAAAGAAAAAGCTGGCACGGCGGTGCGACCGATATGGAGCGTGTGAACGGTGCAGCACCGCTGGGATCACGAGGTCGAGAGTCAGGTCACCAGTCTTTCCCCCCGGCTCCAACGCAAGCCAGATCTGAATACGTTACACGAGCTGTATTTGTGGTTTGTTTTCTCACCAGTTAGACTAAAAGAAACAAGTCGAAAAGGCAAAAGCGACCGTCAACATTTGAGGTTGCAGGGACTCTTAACCCTTTTATTTTCAAAAGCATGCTTATCCACGACTGCGTAAGTAGTCCTTCAGTCATCAATCGAAGAAGGCTTCGAATAAAACTGTAGGGATAAAATGAGATAAAAGAGATCAATAGCCATGAACAGCAAAGTGCGACCAGGCCTGTGCTATTCGCCGCACTACGCGCGCCTACCCCTCCGTTGAAAATGCTATTGCTGGTCAAATGAAGAAGATATTGAAGCTTTTGACAAGTGTTAAGGTTGTCGTCAAAGGCACTAATAGTCAAAGGCCCTAATAGTCACCCATAGTTGGAAAACTTAGCAAACTTGGCAGACCTGTGAAGACTTGACCTTTCAGTCTTCGCCATGGCGATCACGTAGACAATTACATATGGGCCCTAGGTGATGAGGGAGGGGCGACCGTTCCGCCGTCACCCCGGCTTGGCTACGTCCTTGGAACATCAGTAATACATCAAACATCAGTATGTTAGGTGGTAAATTTGCAGCTTAAGGCACTTTTTGAATTCGTGTAATTTATTTTTCCAACGCAATGTTTATGAATGTGGTTAACATGATGTGACCACTCATTTCCTCTGCAAATCTATACTTTTCAGCTGGGAGGCAAACTTGTAACTTTGCAGTTTAGGGTAATTTTCGAATTCTTCGAATTTCGTTTTTCAATGCAATGTTTATGAATGTGGTTAATGAGATGCAACTACTCATTTCTTCTGCAAATGCAGATTGTTCAGTTTGCAGGCAAGATAACGCCAAAAATAACGCTCGGAGTTAATGCCATAAAAATCAAGTTCATAACAAGAAGAATACAACAAAACCGAATGCAACCTAGCCTAACATTTCATATCAGAAAGCAAATATTAAAAAACGAAAATTTTGGAATAAATCTTGTCACGTTTTCCAATCATAAATCTTAACCTAGACTAACCGGTTTATTTAAGAAACAACATTAAAGTTTTTAATAAAAAATCAAAGTCAGCCCAAGCTAATAAAGCTGGTAATTTTGTGTTTTAAGATAATTTTTGAATTCTTGGAATTTCATTGTCCAATGGTTTATGAGCATGGTTGACATGATGCAACCAATCATTTTCTCTTCAAATGCTTACTTTCCGGCTGGTAGGCAAAATAACATTAAAAAATGCTTTGGGTTCGGTAATATAGCATGCAAAATAACATTCCCAAAAAGGAAGGAAAAATGTAACATAACGGACCCGAACTTGGCCTAGCCTGTTTTTTAAAGGAAGAAATCAATTTCCTGGGAAAAAATCATCCAAAAATCAGGTCTGAAAATGTTCCAAGATAAAAATAATACCTGACATAACTTCGCCAAACCTAACCTCTTTCGTTGCTTCATGGAGGTAAGATGTGTTAAACGTGTCAAATAAATACCTTAAAGGACAGTGATGGCTAAATACCAATAAAATACACCTGTGTTAACCACAGAAAATTAGTTGTATAAGTTATGGAGGGAATCCAAGAGCAAAATGCATTAACGTCGGAAAGTCTGCCTAATGTTTTCATGTTTCAAGGATACCATATCAGAGTTTGGGTTATGGACTTATTGTGACATATTGCAGGATATCAGTATTGCTGTTATCACTTGGCTAGGTAGTTGATGTCTAAATGGAATGGTACTTCTGAAACCGATAATGTGTGGAGCTGATCATGATGTGTAGGTAGCAGGGCTGTTGTTTTGTATACTTTTAACCCGCGCACGTCCAGGGGGGGGGGAAGATATCTGCCCCCCCCCCCCCTGCGGTTTTTCCTACTTTCCCGCCATACTAATCGTGTTAGCAAGGCCAAACCTCGCATGGCTGCTCATTGGTCTTTTCCGCATATCCTCAGAAATTTTTGATCCTGGGTCATCTCAAGTCAGGTCACCAGGTCATGCGAAGTGACCCAACATCCCTCGGAGTTCTAAGTGGCATCACTCCCACAATAATTGGGCGATTGATTTCAAAATTACATCACGTCATGATCTTATTAAGTACTATAATATGTATATCACGTTTTTTTGTAGCATTGACCTGAGGTCAGGTCGCGGCCATGGCTTCCCCATTATAGGCCTATGGTAAAATATACAAATGTTTCCTGGTTACATATTTGCTCTCGGAATGACCTCCAACGGTTATGGCGTGTAGTTCAAAGCTATTCTCAATGTCACCGCTGACATTTTTGCTCAGTGACCTCACCAAGGTCAGCTGAGGTCACCTGGAATCACTAGCACATTTCTGCGCATTATATCGCACTGCATTGAGCTAGAAGGCTGAAATTACCATCATTGTGCTTGTATCGCCAAGACGTGTCGATTGATATATTACATGACCTCCGTAGTCTACCCCATGACCTTGACCTGAGGTCATTGTTTCGGTGACCCATCTGTTGACCTGACCTTAAATTACACCACGTATGTCGATAGCACATTTCAAGGGCTGTCGAATAGCATTTGCAGTTTGTTTCTATCTGTTACAGGTCCTGAGATATGTGCCAATATCTGAGGGTCCCACCCGATCTGGTCGAATTTGACATATGATGAATTGACCTATTGACCTAAAGTGACCAGTGACCTAAATATTGACCTGAGCGAGAAAATGACCGAAATACTTTCGATAGAGCTTGTCACCAGTTATCCAACACCGTATTCCGTTTGTCGCTACCTAGCATAGTTCTGGAGATCTTAGGGGGGGCAGGCATCTGCCCCCCGGACATGCGAAGTTGGCGCGGACCGCCGGATGTGCGAGTGTTAAAGGGGCATGTGCCCCCTCCCCATGTTCAATTTTGACAAATTCATGTTCATTTGTGGATGCTCCTGATGGAAATTGATATAAAAGATGCATGTTTTTCCTAAAAAACAGGTCGGGCTAGGTTAGTTTCGGCTAGGTCAGGTTGCATTCATTTGAAGTTGTTTTTTTGTTGTTGAAAAAAACTTTGTTTGAAAATGTTTTATTGTCTAAAAATATTTTGTTTTCTTACATGGAAGGTTAGGCTGGGTTAGGCTTGGTTACGTAGCATTTTTTTCCGGTAAGTTTGCAATTGAAGGTATTTTTTATTTCTTGGCATTACTTTTTCCAATGCAGTGTTTATGAATGTAGTTGGTACATGATGTACCAACTTATTTCCTCTGCATATGCAAACTTTTCAGTTGGGAGGAAAAATAACACCCAAAAATGGACTGAGAGTTGGATAATATGGCACAAAAAGTAACGTTTCAAATTAACGTTCAAAGGTAACCCTAGCCTGTCCTAACATAGCCTAATCTTCCATGCTGGAAAACAATTTATTGTTATGGAAAATTAAGAATCAATTTCTCCTTAAAAGTTTTCAAATGAAAAAAAAACTATCCTAACCCAGCCTGAACCGTTTTTTTAAAAGAAAAAACTCATTTTTAGTTCCAATTTTTGGGGAAAATTTGTCTAGCTTCCTACAAAAGCCTGACCTAACCTAAACAAACCTGACCTTTGCATGCTTCATGGAGGAAAAATGTGTGCAAAACTCGTCTTGTGATTACCTTAAACTGCAGGAATACCTTTCTTCTTTATCCTAAACATTACTATTTATGCTATATTACCAAACTCCAAGCCACTTTTTGGCTGATATTTTGCCTCTCAATTGAAAGGTGTGCATTTGCAGAGTAAATGAGTGGTAGCATCATGTTCACCTCATTTATAAATATTACATTGGAAAAAACATTCCGAGAATTCAAAAATTACCTTGAACTGCATTTACCCACCCCTGTAGTTATCTACCTACCTACCTACCTACCTACCACAGGTGTTGTTTTATGAAAGTCATTGGGAAGCAAGGTACCAGAGGTCTGATGGTGTAGGTGTAACATAACGCTGTTTCACAAGCGCACCGAAGGAGGGGGGGGGGGGGCGGTATCCGCTCACTTCTTCTGCTTTTTTGCATTATCTCATAAATGGGCGGCGATATTGTAATGCAATATTGTGGCCTTGTTAAAAATCGATAAGCGCACCCTATGCAACAAAAAATCGAATTGTTAGTAAATATAGGAATTGCGGGGGTGCCAAATCGACCGACCTGGCAGTAGCCGGCGAGCGTTCAAGGTCACAAAGGCTTCGTCGGTGTGGTGGAGGTGCGGTGATGCAGCCAATTATGACATCATTGGACCTCAAAGGTCACGAAATGTGTAGTTCACTGCATCCGTAATCCATCCTCCAAATTGTGTGCTCATAGCTTCAGTAGTTTCCGAAATATTAGGAGCATGGGCCGAATCCTCCCCCTTCCTGTGCGTGTTATGCGAGAGGCCCTCCGGCGCTCGTGTTAATGGAACCTGCCCTCAATCATGTTAGTATGCTAGACTTAGGCCACTTAATCTGCTGGTATGATTCATTTGCAATTGATGTGATGTTCAAGATAGAGATAGAAATACAACGACACGTCTAGAAGATCAGGCTATCACTCAAGGGGTATGAAATTGTCCGACTGAATTGAAGTCCCGACAAAAGAGCAGCGAATGCAATTTTCGAAGCGTTCCGCTCTATCAGTGTGCAAAAGATTACCAGCCACGTTTCCTCCGTTGCTCTTATATCAACGAATAATCTACGAGCCCACCACACACAAGCCTGATAGCGAACTATTAATATACTAGCAATATCAATATTGGTGGGCAAGACACATAGAAACACATCCAGGTCGGCAATCATGGCTCCGGTCAGACCAACATGCATTACACAGACTAAGACAGTGGACAGTACTGCGTTCAATGCATTCAATGCATAGGTGTTGTTTTTTAAATAAACATATATATTTTATTGATTATTCAAATTTATAAATTAAGCGCTACAGAGTTGATGCAGGTATCAGATGTGGCTATTAGAGCATGCGCACCGGAAACGTGGGGGGGGGGAGCTGAATCCGCAGACGTCTCTCGTTTTTTGACGTTATCTCATGAACGGTTAGTGATAATGTAATGCAATCATGTGACTTTGTTAAAAATCGATCAGCGCATCCTAAGCAACACAAAATCGGAGTCCATTAGTAAATATAGGAACTGCAAGGGTACCAAATCGACTGACCGGGTAGCGGCCGGCGAGTATTCAAGATCACATTTTTTTTGTCGGTGTGGTGGAGGAAGCCGATCATCTCATTTGACCCTAAAGGCCTAGATCATGCAATTTGTACTCAAGCGAGTTCACTACGTCCGTAATCTACCATCCAAATGCCGTGCTTATGTCTTCAGTAGCTTCCGAAATGTTAGGGGCAGGAGCCGAATCCTCCCCCTTCCCCCATCATGTGCGCGTCATGTGAGAGGCTTGCGTGTTAATCGACCCTGTCCTCAATTATGTTTACATGCTAGATCTAGGCCACTTAATCTGCTGATAATATGAATTTGCAATTGATGTGACACTCAAGGGTAAAGGTAAAAATACAACGATACGTCTAGAAGACCAGGTCATAGCCTAAGGAGTGGAAACCCGTTCGACTCAATTGAAATCCCGACAAAAGAACAGCGCATGCAATTTTCGAAACCTTCCGTTCCATCTGTGTTCAAGAGTTCACCAGCCACGTTTCCTCCTTTGCTCATATACAAACGAGCAGTTACCTTACAATCTTCGAGCCCACCCACACACAAGCGTGATGGCGAACTATTAATCTATTAGTAATATTAACATGTGTGGGCAAGACGCACAGAAACACACCCAGGTCGCGAAGCAACGCACCGGTCATACCGACGTGCGTTGGTATGACGTTGGTATATCCTTGGCTGAAACCAACGTCATACCAACGGTCACATGCTGAGACAGTGGAGTGAATTGTGCTAGGACGTTCAATATAACATGAGAAGTTGTTAGGTGTAACTTTTAATCCAGCTGAGATCATATTTGTGTTCTTTCTTGATGGTGAAAAGAATGACAATATTTAATCCTTATCAAGTGCAGATGCCAGTTAAATCTAACCAACGCACTGTCTTCCCGTTAGTTCATTTAATACCAATATCACCTGAAAAGAGGCAGATTTCAAGATATCCTTAAAATCCAAGCAAGGAAGACCAAGTGGGTTGAAGCATTTGTGTCACTACATTCGCTCGCAAGACTCGCTCACTTTGTCTGAACAGCCAGTTTATACACGTGTGGTGAACGCCGTCTGGGTTTTTGGACGAATGCGTGCTATGTATGGCTATATCTGGCAATCTAAATCAAATCAGACCCTTTTTGGCCTCCATATTCCGGTGACTTGTCATGGGAATGTGAAGGTGTGATGGCTGTTGCAAAATTCCCTGATGAAAAATAACGCCACGAATCTGCCTTTAATCATCTGGTGACTTGTCATTATATGACACATAACACACCACTCCGAAAAATGTAGGAAGTCCACCGTCATTTACCATCTGTCGCTGTCTCTCACCATACGCTGTTTCTCTGCCATACTGTAGCACCGAGATGTACAAATGCATGTGTGTGACCATATCACAAACCTCTTCGCTGATCGCAGCATTCGCTCGCACGTCACGCCTGAGACCATTCCCCTCGCCCTGCCTGCGAAGCGCCTGAAGCACCGCAAGCGACCGGTTCTGAAGACGCAAGACGCCAGCAACACCCGACCAGCCACCTGCCACCAACACTACACACCGGACTACAAGACACTCACACGCTCTATACACACACACCCTCCCTGCGCCAGCGACCTTTCCTCTCCCCTTCATTCACTACTATCTACCTATTCCTCCCTACTCCGCCTGAACTACAAGCTACATCAAGACCTTTCAGTGCTGTGCTTCATCTTCACCATCATCTTCATCATCTCCTCAGCCTACATCTGCGTTTCATCGCCGCCTACTTCTTCAAGCCTACATCTACGGTTCATCGCCTTCTTCTACAAACCTGCATCTACAGTTTATCGTCTTCTTCTACAAGGTCAGTCCGGCGGTGCTGCCACTCCCTCCCGCCCCGGGCTCCCTCCACCCCACTCTCCGACTTTCCCTCTAGTGCCTTCTGCACGATCTTTATCTGATCTTTCTGAACGTGCTTCCTTCACGCACAGTTTCTGATTTCTTTGTGTTTTCTTCGTCTTTATCTGCCCCTCTTTTACAATCTGTCGGGCTCTCTTCACGCCCTTCTATACCCTCCGCCAGCTATTGTACTGTTCTGTGCTACACATACCTGCCACAACTCACCCTTTCCCCAACACCACATACATCATAAACGCAGACAACACCATACGGCACAACACATCATGAACACCGACACACCTCCACCGACTGGCGAGTTCTTCATCTGCCGCCGGGGAGACGGGGAGCCCATGGGCTCCCTCGACCCCTGGCTGGTGGATGAGGAACTCGCCAAGCAGACGGGAGCGCCCCTACACGCTAAAGCATTTGGATCCGGGGTGCTCCTGATACAAGCAAATAACACCATAGACGGACTCATCCTCCCCACCATACATCAGATACAACACACCCCGATCACCATCACACCAGCCACAAACATGAACACGTCACAGGGAACAATCATGGCACGGGAGTTGGCCTGTATACCGGAGGAGACACTGGCCCGGCGGTTCCGGGAACAGGGGGTCTCCTCCGTACAGGTCGACCCCAAGATACGGATACAACACCACACACATCATAATACTGACATTCACGACACGTACACCACCAAAACACCTCAAGGTAGGATACTTACGCTATACAGTAACACCACGCGCACCCCTCCCGCGACGTTGCCGCAAATGTCAACGGTACGGGCACTCAACGGGGGGGGGGGTGCCATAACAACACATACACCTGCGCCAACTGCGCTGAACCACACAACACAGAAAACTGCACCAGCGACGTGCGCAGCTGCGCCGCCTGCGGGGAGGCCACGCGGCGTCGGACGGGGGATGCCCCCGATGGCAGGCGGAGCGGGAGGTGCTCCGCCAAGTCCACCTCGGGGGCATGGCCCTGGCCGACGCCAGAGCGGCGGTCTTTGGCCCGCGGGCAGCGTGGCCGTCTCGCCGCACAGAGCCGGTGAACCACCAACAAGCATCACCACTATCCTGCACAGAGTACCCGGCTCTGCCCACACCAACTAAACGCAAACAGAACACAAACCCACACACACAGCAAACAGACACACCAACACCGACCAACACCAACACACACAAGAAGCACCCCGCAACACCAGGACACCCCACTACCCACAGACCACTCCAAAGCACCACCACCCATCCCGACCCGCCAATTAGCACCTACCCCACCCTGTCACCCACCACCGCCACCACCCTACCAGCCAGGAGCCTCAACATCCCCACAAACTTCACCCACATCGAACACATCACCGGCACCGCACTCACACACAGACCAGGACACGGGATCAGAACAGACGGACACCGATCACACCACAACCGACTCCGACATCACAATCCCCTTAAACCCAACACCAACACCACCCCCCTCTCAACCACAAGAACCACAAAGGCCAACGAAAAACACCAACAAAAAACACTCACCGAAAAGACCACTCACCCGCGCTAACACTCACAGACAATGAATACAATACTACAATGGAACACACACGGACTCATTAGACACTGGCCAGAATTCAAACACTACGCACTACAGACAAACCACACTGCATTATGCCTACAAGAAACACACTTCAAACCCAACGATCCCTATCAATTAAATATCCCTCACTACACACTGTACAGACAAGACACACACACCACACAAAGGTCAGGCGGTGTCTGCTCCTACATTAGGAACACAACACCGCACCGTCTGATACACTTTAACACCACATCAAACATACTACTCATCGAAATACACCTCCACAACACAGCCTACACACTCATCAACATCCACGACCCGCCATTAAGCAGCACAGAAACTCTTTCGGAACTAAATAAAGCACTTGACCAAATTACCACTCCAGTCATAATAGCTGGAGATTTTAACTCTCATCACCCACTATGGGACACACGAACAACACGACCCGACCACAAAGCACACTTACTCATCACCCTAGCAACCCAACACAACCTCACAGTACTCAACACCGGATCACCAACATACCTGGTCCCAATTAGATCCCACCTCCCCACGATCCCAGACGTAACCCTGGCATCCTCACGCATAGCCCTCATCCTCTCCTGGACATCCGATTCCGATCCTCATTTCAGTGACCACGCGCCCATAACCATTACCTTTAACCAAATCCCGACCACCGGCCCACCCAACCCACCCACCTGGTGGAACCTCAAAAAAGCATCCTGGACACCATTTTCAGAATTCATAGCCGCACAAACAGCACACAACCCACACCTCACACCGGAGCAATTCGCACACATCCTCCTCACTACAGCACACCAACACATACCACAAACAAAAACACGCCATCAACACAAACCTCGCGCGGCGCCCTGGTGGAGCGACGAATGCCACCAGGCGATCCGCGCGAGGAATCACGCACGGCACAGACACGAAAGACACCGCACACCGGAAACACTCACAGTATGCAAACAACTCAGAGCAGTCTGCAAAAGAACCATTAAAAATGCCAAAAGGACCTCCTGGAATTAATTTTGCAATCAATTTAATAGATTCACCCCTCTCGGCGAAATTTGGACACTTCTTGGAACATTTCAACACCGGCAAAGACCACAAATCAAAGCCATCACACTCATACACAACAACATCACCACCACAGACCCACAAACAATAGCAAACATTTTCGCACACAACTATCACATTAGGTCATCCACATTTCCACGACACCCCCCACCTCCAATCAGACACACACGCCCCATCACTAGGTTTACACTCACAGAATACAAATCGCAATCGCACAAACAGGAAACACAAGCGTAGGACCAGACAATATACACTATTCATTCTTCAAACACCTTCCAACACAAGCACTACACGCATTACTCGATACCTACAACACCGAATGGACAACGCATACATATCCACAATCTTGGCTACACGCTTTGCTCATTCCTATCCCTAAACGAAACACTGACTCAACTCTATGCGACTCATACCGTCCTATCGCACTAACCAGCTATTTTCACAAACTCTTCGAACGCCTTGTCAAAAAACGCCTTCTCTACATTATTAAAACACAAAAACTAATTTCTCCTATACAATCAGGCTTTCTCCCTAACTGCTCATGTCTTGACAACCTCACCTACCTCATCACTCACATCCAGGAAGCGGCGGCAAAGAAACGCGCCACCGTCGCCGTCTTCCTGGATCTCAAACAAGCCTATGACACTATCAACATAACAGCACTCTTACAACACCTATACAACTTAGACATACAGGGAAGACTACTACACTACCTCCACTTCTACCTACTAAAACGATCATTTCAAGTAAAAATTGGGCCCCACACTTCAGACATTAAATTCCCCACAACCGGTTTAATGCAAGGCTCCGTTTTAAGTCCCCTTCTCTTTATTCTAGGCCTAAACTCAATCATCACTGACAATTTCTCGACCCAAATCGCAATTTACGCAGATGACATTGTACTCTGGACATCACATGAAACGCCGAATAACGCATTAGAAACACTACAAAATGCACTATCAGAACTACACAACAAACTAGCCTTACTTAACTTACACATAGCACCACACAAATCGAAATGCATGGTATTCGGCTACACTCGACATACAAACTTACAACCACTAAAAATAGACCACACACCCATACCTTTTGTAACCACAACATAATTCTTAGGTATCACACTAGACCCACGACTCACCTTTCGGCCCCACATTCTAAATATTCAAAAACGCGCCTCAAAAAGAATAAATATATTACGAGCACTTTCTGGCACAAACTGGGGATCAGACCGAAATACACTACTGACACTATACAAAGCAATCATTCGACCAATCATGGAATACGGATCCCCACTCTTTGAAAACGCAGCCAAATCAAATATCCACATTCTAGACACACTACAACACCAATGCCTAAAAATAGCTACCGGAGCCTACATCACTACACCATATCTCGCACTTCACATATACAACCATATACCAGAACTCAAACACAGACGCACAGAAGCACTACTTAGGTACCACTACAAAACACAACTCGTCAAACAACACCCATGCACTCAAGCACTCAAAATCCGCACCAAACGCATGCACCAACTTATGAAGGAAAAAAACACCACTTAATACCACAATAGGCTGTCGCATACACCAACACGCAAATAGACTACAAATCACACTCCCCACAACCCAACCACTCCCACCACCCACAGCATGGTGGAAACACCAAACACCCACAACACCCTTCCTCATAGACAAACCGAAACACGCATACACAGACGCAGAAATACAACAACTCTTCCTACAATTCACAGCACAATACGCAAACTATAATATCATATACACAGACGGATCCAAAACACACACACAGCAGACGGGCTGAGTGGCGGTGCTGTATCCCAATACAGCACCGCCCCGAGTCATCTTGCGTGCCCGTCTGCACGACACAGCATCCACATACACAGCAGAACTCTATGCAATCTTTTCGGCCTACTCCACCATCTATAACACACAAATGGAACACAATATCATAGCCACTGACGCAAAATTAGCACTACAAAGCATAACACCCTACACCAAATTCAAACACCCACTCATCCCCAAAATACTCTACATACATTAAAAAAAAACTAAACATCCAACAACGTCCACTACTTCTCTGGATCCCAAGCCACACAAACATACATGGTAATGAACACGCAGACACAGAAGCAAACCTAGCCACAACACTACAGCAAACCACGCAATGCCCTTACTTACAATCAGACTACTACCCCACAATACGCCAAGCCCTCAATAAACACATACAACAAACCTGGGACACAACAATAACACAACTCCACGAAATACACCCCAAACACGAACATGCAGTGGTTTGTTGTACAACAACAAACTTGCACTGGTTTTCCCCCATGTAATGTACTGTTGCTCAATCTGGTCTGCTGCATGTGACACCGAGTGCGTGCGAATCCAAAAAGTCATAATGAGGGCGGCTAGGATCATAACTAGGACCTCTCGCTATGGTCATATATCGCATGTTATTGAGCGGTTAGGCTGGCCTAGCTTTCAACGCTTTGTCGACATTAGGGATTGCTCACTGGTTCATCTTGCAGTGCATCACTCGGGAGCACCTGAAACCCTGCGTGATCTTGTGACATTGAGAAGTGATGTCAGCTCTCGATCTACGCGATCAACACCGTTTTCAGTAGAGCGCCCACGCCTGAAAACTTCTTTTGCGCAACGCTCTTTCATGTGCCGTGCTGCAGTTCTTTGGAACAGTCTCCTCGAGGAAGTTAGGGCCGAGAATATGCGACGGGCTTTTAAGTTTAAGCTGAAGGAGGCGCTGAAAAGAGCTGTACGTGGGAATGTTTGAGTATTGTATGCATGTGTTTTTAATGTTTTAGTAGCCTCCTGTCCCACCCCTTTTTTTTAGCGTTCTTGACATTTGATACTGAGTGCCTCTTGGTACCAATACAAGGATTGATTGATTGATTGATTGATTGAACAATGGCACTCCATCAACCAACACACCAGATTCAAAGAACGTACACTAACACGAATACGAACAGGACACACAGCACTTACACATTCATACCTCCTCCTACGACAACAGCGACCATAATGCACAACATGTCACCGAACACTTACAATCAAACACATTCTCATCTACTGCACCAAATACAACCACCAAAGACAACATATCACTAACTACTGCGCCACACACAACATTCCACTAAACCTCACTACTCTTCTCAACGACGAACATCCAGCACTACACGAACATGTCTTCTACTTTCTCGCTATCACACGCATACTCGAACAACTGTGATTTAAAAAAAGGGAAAATAGGAAATCAAAGGATCGGGGGAAAAAATGAGAAAAAAAATGAAATAAAAATAAAAAGATATGTTACAAAAAGGAAAAAATGAACAAAATACCCAAATACGAAAAGGAAAGAAAAATATGATACGTTTAAAAAAGAAAAGAAAACAATATACCCAAAGACTGAATGTGTTTTTTGCAATGTTAACCAACTATGGCGATGACCCCCCCCCCCCCCCCACTACACCCCATATCCCAACTTGGCACCGTCCGGACTGGCAACTCTTCTCAACCACATCATCTTCGGCCTTCGACCAGCTCTACTGTACCTCTGCTCAACTCAGCTCTACTCAGCTCACTCCAAGCTTCAAGACACCTACAAATCTACCTCGGCACCGCTCAACAAATCAATCCCCTCTTCCACACTCCGACTAAGCCTCCTACCATACTCTTCACCCCTCCTTACCTCCTAATGCTAATACAACGACCAAACACACGGAAACAGCCGACATCACCACACGGTGGCAGGCTGGCAAAATTCAACACATACACATATCACACCATGTAATCGATCATATTACACTCGTGTAACCCTAAGCCCGTTACCAGTACCAGTGCCCTACCAGTATGCATGGGGTGGAATGAAGCAGCCGTCGTGAGCATTTAAGGGATCTCGATCCATGTCTAGTAGCGTTTCTAAGCTCAAGTAGCAGAACAGAACAAATGCTATCGGTATTTAATTGGGCATTTTGTCACCAACATCAAACGAAAACCTTGCAGATGCACACTTGCTGCCTGCATTATCACAGACGTACACTTGTTAAGCAAACTATCAATCTTGAAGTCCTACTGAAGGTGTGAGCCGGTACGACTGTCTAGGAAAAGCAGCCGGTATACATGGGCGGGGGAAAGAGCAATGTTGGAAACAAAACCTGGCCATATGTGAGAAAGCGTGGTTTCTGCGGACGAGAATGCCGGAATAACAGCAGGTAAGTATAGTGCAAGACATCAAATGTACACCACTCTCTGTCTGGCTGTCTGATTTGCTGATTGCACGGGATTAAGATGGGTTTTATTTCCGTGTACTAAATGCCCTGCATGTGAAATATTTTGCTGCTTCCGTACTATTTCGCTGGTCTCTGTAGCTGTTCTGAGAAGCATCCAATTCTGATGTCTCCCCTTTTCAAATTTCCTATAACTTTTGTATGGTAAAATACGTATGCGTCTCCAATCTCCAAGTAGGTAAGTGCCTGCGAAATAGGCAAAGCAGTCGTTATAGTACAAGTCACAGATAGTATAAAAGAAGGCATTTTATCACATATGTAGCCAAAAAACCAGGAAGATAATAAATAATTCCCCACCATGGAGATTGGGCATCGGATGATGGGTCACACACCATGTTGTTGTAACCCCGGGAAAAGGACGAGGATGTGCAAAAACAAACTTTTCAAAACTCAACATTTTAAGGTCCGCGGCGGGGCGGCCCTGACAGCGCCATGGGCTCCTGCCAGGGCGGATTCAGGAATTTTCATGGGGCACTTATGTGAAGGAATTGTCATAGGGGCACCCTTGTCGGAGGGGCGCCACTGCGAAGATACTTGGAGGCAGGGCGAATACAGGGGGGCACTGAGGGCATGTGGTCCCATGGAAATTAAATGTGTTTGAGTGAAACCCTCAATTTGTTTAGCCAGAGGCACACCCTGGAAGTCAAAGGCGCCCCTCCGGGAAGGCCCAAGTACCACCCCCCCCCCCCATCGATTTTTTCAGCTAGGGGCGCCCCTCCAGAGACCAAGTTCTCCTCATGACAATTTCTGAACCCGTTCCTGCCTGGATGGGTGTCTTCATTAAACGGGGAGCCTCTGGCAAAAAAAAATCCGAGGGGTCCATTCGAGCGCACTGAAGAGGCGCCTTTTTATCGGGGGTGCTTCTGCTTACAAAATTATAGTGGGTTCACGCGAGCCTTCCCGGATGGGCTCCTTTTCCCGACCAGAGGAGCGGCCACCTTCCATGGCAGCAGGCATGCCTCCAGTTCTCTCTCCCTGAATCTGCACCTGAGCCCTGCACCTGCCAGTCGGCAACTGGCAGCGTTCAGACGATCACAGTTTTCCCACTTCTCCAGAGAAGCAGACTTCTAGCCGACGCAGACGAACTGTACGTTTCGAGTGCCTGGAATCCAAGAAGACAGCATCAAGTTTGACCCGCTGGTGGCAAGTCTTCCTGTGCCGAACGCCACGCAGGTGCAGATGTTACCACGGCCCAGACGCACAGTTTCGTGGCCCTTATTGACGCCCTGACGCGTAGGTCAGCGCAATTGCGAGCGGCCGTCATGGAAACCCTATTTCCGCGCCAGCAGCTCGGAGCCCAGAGGTCGTAACAGCTGCTCCTGCAGATGCACATCGAACTTGGTATAGCAGGAGATGCCCTACACGCCCGTGAGATGCTAAAGACTATTTCTTCAACGGCTGCTATAGGCAGCTTGGGCGGCATTAACGCTGCTGTCAGAGGAAGCTCATCTGGACCAACTAGCCACCGCAGCTGACAGATTACTGGAAGCCTCGGCTTTAGGCCTGGTGTCAGCAATGGCGGCAGGATGCTCAGCAGAGCAGACGGTGCCAGTCGGCGCAGTGTCTCCGGACACTCGTACGCTGACCACACTACAGGGTATAGTGGCGACGTTCACGGTGGCGGTCAGTGGCCTGGAAACCATCCTGAGTCCCAGGTCACCAGAGTGAACGGGCGGACGTCACTAGTTCCAGGACCATCGACGGGGCCATCGACGAGGCAATCGGCGGGACCATCGGTGGGACCATCGGCGGGGTCATCGGTGGGGCCAACAGCGGGACCATCGGCGGGCCCATCGGTGGGACCATTGGTGGGGCCATCGGCGCTCCCGCTCTGATCGCAGCCAGCATTTTATGCTTTTTGCTGCATGCCCATTTCCATTTCATATTGGGGGGAGATAATTCACTATTGGAGGGGCAAAATTGAACATGGGGAGGGGGGGCACATGCCCCTCCAATTGTATATAAAACAATAACTCCGCTACCTACCCATCATGATCAGCTCCACAAATGATCAGCTCCAGAAGTACCATTCCATTTAGACATTTAGACATCAACTACCTAACCAAGTGATGACAGCACTACTTATGTCCTGCAATATGTCACAATAAGCCCATCACATTACGCCTGGTTAGGTTTTCCAAATTCCGTGCACTTAATGATTTCCACTTGCCGTCAGTTCAAATGCAGCCTACCTATAGCATGGTCCATGCTTTTTGCAATTCCTTTTCAGGTTACTGCCCTTCCTCCAAACGCACGACATAGTAACCACACTATACTGCCTCCCGTGACCGTGAATCCAATGCCATTTAATATTGTTTTGCAATGTTTGTAAGATCGAGGGCCAACCCGGGCGAACCTCACACAGCAAGATTCAAATAGGCCGGAGCCAAACTGCCAATCAAGATACCTTTACTTTAGAAGGTAGACCAAAGTTCGCCTTCAAGCGTTGGTGACATTACAGCTTTTTCCTGTGATATGGCAGCAATTTGTAGCATCAGACATGTTTCAATTTTGCTGCGCATAAGACATACGAGGTTAGTGCATTTCACGTAGACTTCTGTACGTTTTTTTCTCGACAAAACGGAGGACCTCCCTGTAGTTGTATTTTGTATGCTGACGCAGCTAGGTATAGTCCGGGAATATTTTAAATGCGGAATTTGAGTGAGACAAGACAATAGCACCCAAGAATATCCAATAATAGAAGTAATATAGTAATTACGTGTTTGAAGTCGCTACTTTCCTGTCTCCCTCCTTGAAAAATAGAATTCGGTATAATGGCAGTGATTACCCTGTGTACCTGGTGCAGATTGTTTATGACAAAGTGGGAGATAGTCAGTCGTGACTACTACGTTATATTCAATTGTATATCCAATCAAAGCACTCGTATTTCCCAAAGTTTTGACCTATTGCCCTCTGCATTAAATACCTAGTTAACTAAATGAAAAATAAGTGCCAAAAATATCTGAAGGAAGCATTTATGAAAAATATTTTTTGCAATGATAGTGCTCAGTCGATCTTTGACCTCGAATATGTAATTAACTGAAATGATGGTTAGCCTGGTATATTACATAAGGTATGGGTTGAAAACTTCATGCGGTTGGTGTAGCCTATGCAATGCAAATGCCACTGTAATTTGGTATTGAGCCTTCAGCCATTGACTTGCAAGTATATCATGGAATAACATTTTTCACACTATCTTTGACTGTGATACTCCAGTCCCCAATCACTCAGACTGCAGAGTATGGTACCTTCAATGCAATCTTGTGTGTAGGGCAGGCTGTCACTAGTGTGACTGGTGCAACAGATCAAGGTGCAAGAGTTTTGTGGCAAATATTGTTGGTGATGCACATGTGGGATACAGCAGTCTGAAATAAACAATTAGCAATGGGCATGGAAAATTGGCAAATTTGTGCTTTAAAGTAATTTCTTAATTCTACGAATTTCTTGTTCCAATATAATGTTTATGAACATGCTTTACTTGGTCTGACCACTCATTTCCTCTGCCAATGCATGCTTTTCAGTTAGCAGGCAAAATGACCCTCAAAAATGCTTGGAGTTTGGTAGCAGCATAAAAATAATGTTTCAGAAAATATATTTTAACTCAACATAGCCTATTTATTTTCCCATGTAAGAATATTACTTCAATAAGGAAAAAAATTTGCATTTTTTCTTTTAAATATTAAACCTAGAGCATCTAATCTAATCTAGCCTAATCTAACCTAGCCTGTTCTAGCCTAGCCTAACTCAACCTTACCTAACCTGTTTTTGAAGAAAACTCTTCTCTTTTTATTCCAAAAAAGAAAACTCAAAATGATAAAAACAAACCTAACCAAACCTTCTTTGCTTCATGGACACAAAATGTGTGTAAAACATGTCTTGTGAATAGCTTTATGATAAATATATCGTTATCAAGCCTATTAATACACCTGTACCAACCAATAAACCCATAGGGCTAGGAAGGTGATGTGATTCCTAAATCCTAATTGTATGGTAGTTTATCTTTCCTTCACAAAACTGCCGTACTGTACTGTCCTTGGCTGCAAGACAGACATTTGATGAGTGGAATGTTCAGCACACCTTTTAGTGTACATTGCTTTCCAAAGGATGAGGCTATGGCCAAGTTTAGTGGTTAAAAAAATAAAAGGAGCTGATCACAAGTTCAGGCCGAGGTTTGAATTACACTTTGTAATCCTGGATGTGGAGATTGTTGCTTGTTGTCCGAAGCTTGTTTTGACCCTGGAGCTAAACGACGCCCCAGTAGCTGGCACTATTGTCCAGCCTGACTGGACAGACCTTGGTTGGGACCCACAAAGTGAATCACTGTTTCAAAATGTCTGAACTTAGTGATCTGCAGGTTAGCAACCTAAGCTTCGGCGAACACTGCTTCATTTCGAACAAAGCAAGTGGGAAGATCGGTATGATATGAAGAAAAGGAGATTGGTTCATATTTTTGGAAAAGGCGACGTCTTCCCCGAGGTCAGGTAATGGAAGCTAGGAAATCAATTCACCTGGGCGAATTCATTTTTGGAGCCCCCACCCCCTCATCTAAAATTTATAGCTGTTCAGCTCGTCTAGCGCCCGCACTATCGAGCGTACACCAAGCATGTATTGGAAGCCAATTGCATGCGCATCATCGACTAGGGCTTCGACGTATTGAAAAGTAGCCACCACCAGAAACTATCAAAGTGCTGCGCCGGGGTAATCGTGGCAGCAGGGTAGGATAATCCACGATGTGGCCTGGCAGTTTGCATTTTAGGTGAATTGATTTTTTGGTTTGAATAAGTCGTCCTTAAACTAAATTTTCATCAGTTTCAAGCACAGAAAATTTGAGCAGTCATGTTTACTGCATCTGACAACTGATGCACCATGCAGGTGGCAAGTGAAATACACACACACACAAACACGCACAAACACACACACACGCACGCACGCACACGCACACACATACACATACACCTACACACACAACTACACACACACACACACACACACACACACATATATATATATATATATATTGAATACTATTTTGACAAGTTATACATAAGTGGCACAGTGAGAAAAACTATATTTTCACCAAACAAACAAATCACCAACGTTTCGACCACAGGCCTTCTTCAGGGTGACACAATTTAAAAATTACAAACTTCAAGCACACAATCATGCACTCGAAATCCTGTGTTCAAAACGTGAAACGTATCGCAACCTCTCGCTGGGCTGACGAACGATATAGTGCGAAACACTGCGTCAATGGCGAAAGGCGACACAACAGAATACACAAAACCATGGATAGCATTCACGAATGCCATCCATATAAATGCGATAATCGATAAATGCAGCCTCTACAGCCTTCCTCATCAATTTATCCTTCAATTGGGTTGTTTCACAGACACCATCCCTATATATATATACATATATATATATATATATATATATATATATATATATATATATATATATATATATATATATATATGCATATATATATATATATATATATATATATATATATATATATATATATATATACATATACATATACATATACATATATATATATATATATATATATATATATATATATACATATATATATATACACATATACATATACATATACATATACTTATACTTATACATATACTTATATTTATACATATACATATACATATACATATGCATATACATGTACATATACATATACATATACACATACATATGCATATACATATACATATACATATACATATACATATACATATACATATACATATACATATACATATACATATACATATACATATACATACACATACACATACACATATACATATATATATATATATATATATATATATATATATATATATATATATATATATATATATATATCTACATACATATACATATACATGTACATACATATATATATATATACATATATATATATATATATATATATATATATATATATATATATATATATATATATATACATACATATATATATATATATATATATATATATATATATATATATATATATATATATATATATATATGGATATATATCAATGCATTTCCCTCGTCGGTGTTTTCCTACCATCATCTACTATTGCAAAACAACTTCGTTCTTTCGCCGCACAGTTGGTCGAAACATATTTTGAGGACACTGAGGGACAGGCAGCACAAGAGGAAACTCTGACAGCCTCGGCGGACGAGATGTAGGAGCTATGTGTGGGGGACTCGCGCCACTTGTATCCCTTTCAGAAAGGCCTTTTAGTGAGGGTGCAGCCGGTGCGAGGCCTCTACCAAGACGAACGGTGGAAATATGGGGATATGACGTTCCTCCTAACGCATCATCTAACACAGTACCGCCTTCAGGGGTTCTTTGGGCTGGTGCGAGCCGGTGCAGGATGGAACCATAACCGCAAGCCAGCGGAAGCCAAATCCCGTCTCTGACTTGTGAGCATTCTGATGCTGATACGCCGCAGTGTGAACCCACAGCCACCACCACCGCTGATCCGGCCTCTCGGCTGGCTGCTGCGGCCACCGAAGCTGCCGACCCAATAGCTTCCTCCGCCGTGGCTGGCGGCGAGGAGACCATCTCCACAACAGATATATCATGGGCGAATCCAGGTATGCTATAGGAGCGCATTTCCTCGGAGGGGCGAATTCAGCGTCCATTTATAAGACAACTCCGCTGAGCGGGGAGGAGCCTGAAGAGCACCTGAGCATACCTAAGGGGGATTTTTCGTCTCAGAGGGTCACTTTTCCCCCTACAGGTCTTCTGCCAATTCGGAGTACTGGGGAAATGTGTCCCCTTTCTAAGGAGTGCAGGCGCCAGCTAAATAATGTTCCCAATTGCGTTTAGTATTACACCTACTAGAGGCGGACCCAGGAATTGTGATGGAGACATTCTGTCTCTGGAAGGGCGCCATTTCTTCAGAGGGGCTCCTTTGGCTGGAAAATTCGTGCGAGGGGGAGGGGTTGCACTTGAGCATATCAAAGGGTCGCATTTTCTCTCAGAGGGGTCGCTTCTGGCTTGAAAAAATAGGGGTGCACTCGAACACAATGAAGGGGTGCCTTTTCCCTACAAGAGGCGCATCTGGTTGAAAATTTAGAGCAAGGTACATTCCAGTACATTGAAGGGGACACTTTTTCTCTCAAAGGGGCGCCTCTGGCTGAAAATGTAGAGTAGGGTGCACTCCGGCACACTAAAAGGGCCACTTTTTATATCAGAGGTGCGCATCTGACTGACAAATTTGACGGGGTGTAATCAAGCCTTCCCGGATGGGTGACAATTTTCACGGGAGCGCATACCCCCAATGCCCTCCACCCTGTTCCCGCCCAGACGCCTATGGATGTACACACACTGGGTGAAGCCTGGGAAGGAGACGATCGTCTCCCTTGATGATTTCGTCTGGCTACGTGCCTGGCCCCCTGGCCCAACAGCATGTGGAGCCTCACAAAGTTATATCCCCACATTCCTTGGCGTCATCCCAGATCCGTCATTGAGTATAATCCAGTTTCTCCCTCCATTCTTTGCTCGCCCCCATACCATTTGTCCTTCATAGATGCTGTGGGACTGCGCAAGATTATCTTTGAGTGTAAATGTACAATAATTATAAACAATTAATCCCAAATAGGTTCCAATTCGGAAAAGCAAAGGGATGTGTCTTTCAAATAAAGAACGGTTTTTATCTAAAAAACGTTTCATTTTGGCGCTTGGCCTCCCCAAAAAGTGACGTCTCTCCGTTACGATAACCTTATGAATGAAAATCATCACGCCGCTGTGACGTCGCGCTGCCAATACGCTTTGGTGGGGGCCGCTGCCAATCACCCAGTGATGATCGAAGTAGCGTCAGCTGATTGGTCCTCCACTGCGAAGTTCGGAATGCCGTTGGAGCCACTGCTTCGGCTGTTTCTGAGCCACGTATTTTACCGGACATGTTGAGTTTCTACATGGTTTATTAAGACGGAAGCTCGTCTTTCGTTGGGTACAGAGGCTCGTCCAACGTGTTATCTGGAGACGGCCCTCACACAATCATCTGCCCCCCTCCCCACGTAGCACCCGCTTTCTATTGGCATGGCATTACTGGGGATGGGTTGAGGGCCGAGGGATCGGCGGCTCCCACGATCTCGACAAGATCGTGCGATCCAGTACCTTTTAAGGGGACACCTGGATGTCTGAGTGATCGGGCTCCTAAAAGTCGGGACATTGGTCCCGTGCGTTATTTGTAACTGTCTCAATGCACACTGTGATAACTCGAGGGAAAACTGGCCAGAAATCATTGCGGACAAAATATGCTAGTAACAGGGGCGATTTTGGTCTTAATCGAAAAAGCTTCAAAATTGGACCATATGGAGAAGCTCTATTGTCTTAACGATTGCTTAGCCCAGGAATGTCAGAGGTCATACCTGCCAGAAGGGAGGGAGGACTCCCCTCCCCTCACCTTCCGCTTCCGCGAAATATCTCGGGACCAATTGAGGTAGACAGCTCAAATTGCGCACACGCCTACATGATTGCCTAGTGCGCATTGTTTTAATAGATCGACATCCGATCATGCATGGTGATATCATATTAATGTAATAAGCGAAGTCCATGGGCGTCCATATATTGGAAAATTATTAGTTAGCGTTTGCTATGCGAGCATTCTGCACGGTATTGTGACCTGATAATTCCTACGCGGAATGGATCCAAGATTTCCTTGTCTTAAGTGACTGACATTATGCTAAAATGTATCCCTAAGACACTCAGGTAGAATCAGGGTGTCTGAAGGCACATCGAGCCGTGTTCCCGTCGTTAGACGCATGGGTGTATCCACTGGGGGGGAGCTGGGCGACATGTCCCCCCCCCATTTATGAAAAGTGGCGATTTGTCCCCCTCAATTTATATCGTGTTCCCCCAAGCCTCAGCTACCTGACCATAATCGTCGCAAAATTCTACTTCATCATCTATAAAGTGAAAAAATATGTGCAAGAGAATCACCGAAAATACTAGAAGCCGATCTAGCCAATCAACGGGCTTCACAGGCCATCTGTCATCACAAAATATCAGGGTTCAGCAATCAGCAAACGTTAGAAATTTCTGCTTGCAAACCATTCTTGAATAATATGAACCTTGACCATCTTGTGTTTTCGCTTGGGTGGGAAATTGTGCTTTGCGAGGCAACTTCATTTTGGGCCCTTCGTAATTTCCAAGGGCAGCGGCGTGACGTTTTTGGGTCTAAGTGTGATTTTTGGACCCTGTCTTCATTTGTTGGGATTTCTATCGGGAGTTTTAGTGGCCTCGACACGTATTTCTGGATCCAACACGTTTTGGTTGCTTTTGGAAGAATTGCTGGGACCCCAGAGTGATCTCCCATGTCCAGACTGTTTTTTTCCGTTGCCACGGCTTCATTTATTAGGTGTTCCAGATGAGACTTTTGGGGCCCCGGTGCGACCTGTCGAGCCCCTACCGTGATTTGCATGGGCCAGGGCGCGACTTTTCGGTACCTTCAGGCTCAACGTGATTTTCAGTGGCCCCGGCCCAACCTTTTGGAATCCCCATTGTGATTTTCAAGAACCCGGCACGACTTTTTCGGCCCCCAGCTTCATTTTCTGGGCTCAAGCGTGAACTTTTGAGGCCCCCAGCGTGATTTTCAGGTGTCCAGCCCGTCTTTCTGTGGCACCTATCGTGATTTTCAAGGACCACGGCACGACTTTTTGTGCTCCCAGCGTGATTTTCAGGTGCCCGGTCCAACTTTGTGGGGCCCAAGCGCGATTATCAGGGGCCCTGACCCGACCTTTTTGGACCCAACGTGATTTTTAGGGCCTGGCCAGTCTTTCTGGTGCCCAGTGTCGTTTTCGAGTGCCCCAGCGTGACTTCCGGTTTTTTGGCCCCCAACATGACTCCCGGCCTGACCTTTTATGTTCTCATCGTGATTTTCTGTGGCCCTGACGCGATTTATCGGGGTCCCGGCGCGACCTTTTGGAGGCCCAGCGGTATTTTTAGGAGCCCGGTCCAACATTTTAGAGCCCTCAGCGTCATTTTTAGGGTCCCGGAACGTTTTGAGGCCCCAATGTAATTTTCAGGGGACTTGGTGGGATTTTTGGACCCACATCGTTATCTTCAGGGGGCCCTGCACGACTTTTTTGGCCCCCAAAGTGATTTTTATGTCTCCGGTGCGATTTTGGGGACACCAGCAGGGTTTTTACGGAGCCTGGAGTTATTTTTCCGAACCCCGACGCGATATTGGGGCCGAAAACCTCTAATGGGGAGGGGGACTGCTCCAATGCCCCCCGCCGCTTCGGTGCGCCATTGCGCATGTCCCAATGATTGCATAGTTTTACAATGGCGTCCATGAAATGCATCGCACACAATCGACTTTCCTTTGCCCATTTAACTGCTTGCACCACAAGTAGTGTTCAGAAATTTACACCCTGCAAATGGCCTAAATTCACCCCATTATCTTCGGGGTGCTTAAATCTTAGCCTGGACGTACACATCACTGGACGATGAAAAGCTTTAATAGTAGTTTCTGTTGTAATTCGGTGTTTTAATACTTTTAATCCCAATGTCTTCCTTGCATAGATTATGAGATCAGAGTTTATACTAAGCATGTATTGTTACATATACCATGAACCCACCATCTTACCGAACCATTTCTGTTGAACGACATAATTTGAATTAAATGTTTAACGTGCTGTCAATGCCACTACGAAGTTACCCAGCTGAATATCCACTCGGGTCAGTTGCCATGCTCGTCATGTGCCTTTTCAGGTCACATGATAAGCATCACTCGTTGCTCGTCACATCATCACTCTTCATATCACTCCTCATTTGACCTTGTCAGGTCGCATCATGAGCGCCTAATCCTATCTGGGGATTCTAAGATTCTGAGAGGCGTTCTCGCACTTGAAGGGGGCCGCGGTAGCTCAGTTGGTAGAGCGTCGGACTCGTGATCGCAAGATTGTGGGTTGGAATCTCACAACCGACGGCATTACCGAGTCCACCCACGACCAATCGGCGTAAGAGGTTGGCGACGCTATATGACCTAGCGGTTGAATGCGTCGTAAAAGAACCCAAGGTTCTTCTTCTTCTTCTCGCACTTGAAGTTGATATAATAGTGTGTGGACTGCATTATTGTGTCTCTGCTACGATAATAAATGATGAAACTGAGTATTTTGCTATATTGGATGCCAGTACCGATAATATCCAGGCATCTCAATCAAAACGTTGGATATCTGTGTGCTGTGTCAACCCGTGAAAATCCATTGAAATATGGAAATGTGTACGCTCTATTCCATACTACAGTCACGCAATGGATGTATCGTGGTAGCAATTTGTGTACTTCAATAATCAGAATACATGTAAATGTTGAAGTGTATGGCAGCTAGGATCATAGCCGTATATAATACAGGGTGTCTCAAAATAGATGGAACCCATTAACATGATAATAATGGATTACTGAGACAGGAAACTCAAAAAAATATTATATTTGCTGGAAGCTGATATGATAACAATTCAAGAACTGACGATTTGAGGTCTCTAGCTCAAAGGATATATTTATTAGAGCACATGTTCCAAATGACCGTCATCGCGCCTCAGACACACTTGAAGCCGACGAGCGAAGCTGTCAATCACCTTGACACACTCTTCCTTCCTGATGACACGAATCTTCTGAGTGATGGCCACATTCAGTTCAGCAATGGATTGAGGACGATGCAATGACCTCTGAAGCACCTCCTCTGGAGCTTGTATGCCCCAGAACACACTGTTCTTGCTATTGACATGCCCACAGAGCAAGAAGTGTGATTCATCGCCGAACCAAAGATCATCAAGAAAGTCAGGATCCTCTTCGATCTTGTTCTCGAACCACCGGCACATCACAACACGTTTTGCCATGTCAGCTGGTGTGAGTCTATGCTTGAAACTGGACTTTGTATGGGTACAGATGAAGATCCTTGATCAGGATTCTTTGCACTGACGCACGTGAAAGACCCAGCTCTTGGCTAAGTCTTTGGATGGACTTTTTCTAGCTCCTTGCGACAGAAGCTCTCACCGCATCCACATTGTCAGGAGATCTTGCAATCATCTTCCTGCCAGAACTGGGTGTTCCTGCCTTCTCGTTGAGGTTGTTTACTGATCCAGTGGCCTTCAATTTTCTTACCCAACGATATATTTGGTTTTTCTGGGGATAGTTGTTAAAGTTGAACTTCCTGCGAAATCTTGCTTGCCCCGTTTTGAATGATTTCGTCTCCAAATAAGTAGTGACGCAAAATATGTTTTCCTCCTTTTGCCAAGGCATTTTGATTTATAATTATTAGTTGTTATGGTCTCCTCTCTTCAAATCTGAACAAAATAGAACAAGAACATTAACATTGGCAGAGTTATTAGCAGTGACATGGGTTCCATGTATTTTGAAACACCCTGTACATAGCTCTGTAATATCAAGGCAGGAAATTACACTTGCAAATTGTATGTCTTACCTTGATTGTGTTACGTTACTGCCCTCAGCCTTTACAATTTTCTACTTTAGGCAATATTAGTGAAATCGATTTTAAATATGTTAACAGTCCCACAGTGAAACTGTACCACTGTGAAACTGTAGCATGAATGTATTTTGGCACTGGCCGGCACATTATCTGCTTTATATTATTTTCATAACATAATATAAAGTGTGAATATCCATATATCTGTTGTATTACATCAACTCCTGACTTAGTTGCGTTGTTGTAGGGCCATGTTCAAGTGTGCATGACTAAGGAAATGAAGTGCGACGATGTGATATGTACAGTTTTTACTTAGTTATGGATTGCAGGGAGTTATTGACATATTCAAATGTGGTGCATGCTGCATTTTATGAAATTTAAATGTCTCAAAAGTGGGAGGGCCAGCTACCATTGTTGCCCCCCCCCACACTTTGAAAAGTGGGTGGGCCATGGCCCCCTGCCCCCCCCACCGTTCCTACGCCTATGCGAGGTGGCATGCCCAAACTTGACACACCTTTTACCACATCAATGTCGCAGGTACTGAGAAGAAAAAGAACAAGGTCATTCAAGTCCACCGACACTGACGCTTGAAAGTGAGACACTTCCCGATGAAAATAAGAAGATGTCACACATTCTTACATACAGATATTTACATTAAACTGAGAGAGCTTGCTCAGCTAAACATAACGGACACAACCGCAATCTCAGAAGTTTGGGGATTTTGCTTTTCGGTGATTTAATTTCGCACCATTTTTAACATGTTATGGCCAAGATGATAAAGGTCTACCGAACGGTGCACTTTTCTATACATCAAAGTTGACTTTAATTGTCATTTATATGTGTGATCTGCAAATACCAATATTATTATTTTTATTCGGAAATTGAATAAGGGCAAGTTTTTTTTAATGAGAACTTCCAAACTTGTGAATTTCGATTTTGCTAAATAGCAGTTCGATGTGTCTTTTCTTCCTGATTTCAACATACTTCTAATTTTTAATCGCCCAAAAAACTAAAACACCAGTGCCTAAAAGTTGACGTCATCCGTGCCGTTGCAAGTGGCAGTTGAAACGTAATTTCGGTAGAAATTCAGAAATTTGTGTTCCGTTTTTCCAGAATCGTAATGGACCATCCGACCGTGTCTATATTCACGATTAGGAATTTTAACTATACCCATTGCTTCATCGGAAAGCGCTACCATGGTTTCCCTAATGGAGCGTGATCGTGCATCGAGCGTGAATGGAGCGTCTTGGAGCGTGATCATTTCTTGCTGCGCAATCATTCATCTGAATGACAGGAATGTTGGGGTTCACTTAAGCGAGATTCGGAATATCAGAATGTTCCCCTGCCTCATAAACTTCCGTCGAATTTGCACAATAACGTGGAGTTGTTAGACAGAGTAGCCAAGTACGTTGCATAGCCACATAGCTGATGTTGGCTATTTGGGCTTTAGGGCGCTTCGACCAGACTTGATCATTCGCTTAACTTAACTTAACTGATGTCAAATTTGTCTTATTCATTCGGCATGCGCATCCATTGAAAAGCCAGCTGTTCCTCACTCATACCAGAATGGCAGACGTTTATTATACAACTTCGGAGTGAATTTACAGCGCTTTTTAAAAAGGTGTGTTACTTCAAAGTAGAATATCGAACCAAATGTAAATTATTATTTCTAGCGTCCTTCCGACCCCCAGCTGACATTCAAAAACTTATTTTCCCGAGAAGTTTGATATTTCCAAGCGATATCCTTATATCAGACAATCCACGGATTTTTTTTTTAATTATTCGCTGGAATCAGGAATGTCGCTGAAGTATTACGCCATGTAAGCAGCCGCGAGAAACGCCCCTCGCTCAAATGTCGCCCCGCCAAAATTGACGTCGTTGAAATTCCGTCGCTCAAAGTGCACTCAAGAAAGTGGTTCGCGGTGAAAAGTCGCAGAATCAGCGGTACTGGCTGATACGAAGGGGTGAGGGGAATTCTTGATCCCTGGTCTACAAGGACTTGTCTGAAAGATTTTGAGCAGGGGGGGGGGGAGGCGTGTCCATTGGCTTATACTGCGGTGGCCATCGTCACCGCCTAGCTGAATTCGCCCCCCGCAGTAATGCTCATGCAATGGGAAAGGTCCAGTGACATCGGGGGCCAGGGCCTTGACTGCGGGGGCCGCGGCTCCGCAGTTAACATGCTGGTTGAAGCAAATGCAACATGATGCGTATGACATATGATAGACATTCTGGACTCAACATTCACTGTGGACTTGCGAAACCTGAAGTCTGAAGAATCCCAACCAGTGCTAGTAAAACACGATTGCTCTGGTTATTCTTCTTCATATATTCTGGGTTTCCACCCGAAACAAATGTACCAGGGATTTCAGTACGAAAACGTGCAAAGAAATCAAGCAAAAAGAGGTAAACACACGTTTGTGATCGCATTGCATGGCTAAATACCTTCCGGGCGTGATTCTTATATGCTTTGGAGTTGCGGGTGAATTACAACTGGCCACAAATTATTTCAAACCGCCGAGCGAGGATGATAGAATGCCCTAGGTCAAATCCCAGGAGGCAATCCTATGAGAGCCTTTGGTTCCATGTTGTCATGTACAACGTGCGAGTGGTCTTGTGCGTGTTCCATGGTGCAACCGTGACCACAAATAAAGAACGTATTTCGTTTCGGATGCGGGACAACATGCTCCTTCCTAAGACAATAAAGACGCAACTTTCCTATCAGATATCGCCAAGGAGATCGATATGTCGCCGATAAAAATAATTCCTTGTCACCCACACGAAAGAGATTGAAAATTCCACCGAGCGCATGTGGGTGATTTACATGCACCGTTGCAAAGACTCGATGCAGAATGCAAGCTTATTATGTGTGCTCCTTAAATAAAAGAAAGACCCAGCAAAACGCATCAGGTATTTGTGCACAAGTTCCAAAGCATGCTTTGAAAAATCGCATTCCTGCCTGTCCACCGGAAGCCAGGCGTAGGCCGCCCCCCCCCCCAGCTTCCATAAAGTACAGACACAGTCCATTGTTCATTTCCACAAAAAGCTTATAGTGAGCGGCAACAGAGTAGTATTGCGGACACATTTCGCCGTGTGCGACACGGTGGCCGGTGTGGACCGGCCCATGTGCGACACGGTGGCCGGTGTGGACCGGCCCGGCACGACGCCTTCCCACGCGGGCGGAACATGGCACGGCGCCGACCGTCTGCCCGCCGGCCACACCTGATGTTCGAGTGCCTCCTGTGATGGATCGTTAACACCGGCCCGGCCCGGCTCTTCACCAGCCGCCAGCGTGTGCTGTCGGCTGGGGCAGGGCGCAGACTCGTGCACCCACCGCCGCTTGCATCGGGTTTGTGGTTTTTCAGATTTGTCGCCGTCTCCTGTCAAGGGTGCCGACTTGAGTTCGATAGGCTCGGCTCATGAGCGACAACATTTACGACTTTGGTTGGTTAATCATTGCGGAACGAAATGAATGTTTCCTCCGCCAATCGACTTTAAATCCATTGTATGCTTATGCGGGTGTGCCAATGTGGTAAAAATAATAGTAGGTATCACCCGTTCAAATCGAAAAAAAAACATGTGATTTCAGCTGATTCTGGTCTTCGGTGTTTGCATTCAAGTCTGCGTGAACATTCCAAGGCCATAGGACGAAGGAGGTGGATGAGATATAATATAGCCAAAGGTAACTAAATTAGTGTGAAGGGCGGAGTTGGGAAAAGCGGATGAGGTGCCGTTTCCGCGCACAATGCAAGCTTGTTTCATTTGGGTTTCCTTTCAGAAGTTATGTGTGGAGTTAACGTCTATGTTCGTAGCTAGCGCACGAGAGGCTGCGTCCAGCAATGCGACGGCCACGCCTCAGTGCATCCAAACAACACAGCTTTAAACGAGCAACTCTCCTAATTAGTTACTTCCATAGGTTTCCTCCACCGTACGGCTTTTTCATCTGCCGTTTAAGAACCACGACCAGTGCATCGCCTCTGTGGCCCGAACGATGCATGTAGTTTATGGTCGCGTTTTCAGACGAGCAAGCTCTCCGCAAACGCTGCGTAAAAGCTTCCTTTACGGTCAGTTGGAAGCGGAGCATGTGGCATTTACTGGCGCGCCGCGATTGTCACCAGGCCACACTCGGCAGTCGGCTGTGTGTCGCCAACTCGCACTTCACGTGGCACGTGCGTGGTTTGTGTAGCACACCCGGCGCTCCCCCTGCGGCCGCATACGTGTGAGCTGTGCGCCGGCACCCGGGTAACCATGTCATTAGCAGGTAGCAGTCGCGCCACAATTGTACCTGGAGCAGCGCTCCACGATACTGGTAGGTGCTTCGGCGGGGTCGTCGCAATTAGGCGGCGTTTGCGCCCATGAAGAGCTCCATAGGGAAGCATAGCTGCCGATAGCCGCGCCTAGTCCGGTGCCAGGGTTCGGCTTGGCTGTAGCTTGGAGAAGCGCGCAGCCTGGTGAAAGCAAAATGTCCTGCAAGCAAATCTGAGGGTAGAAAAATGGGTTGACAAGTGTCATTATATGGCGCATTCGGAAAATGTATGTCATAGTTATTCGTGGCACAGAATTTCCTCTCGTCGTTCCCTTTAAGCACATGCTGAAAACAGCTGGCTATGACGTCCGGCATAGCCCCTGGATAACTCACATGGTTATCAGTATTTTCTTGAACAAAACACATTGATACCGAAAGGGCATGAAGTCCACTTAGTCCAATTTACGCACATTCACACAACGGAAGATTGTCTTACGGATTGCTCGCGTCCACACGAACACAACAAGACGGACACCGCGCCCATACTGGGCCGTATCTTATCACAGGAGGTAAGCACTAGCCTGCAAGAACGATTTCCTGCCTCAACAAGGCCTCGCGACATGACATTTCAACCTTCCGGCCGTTTAACACGCGCACTGGAGGGGGGGGGGCGAAATCCGCCCACCCCTCCAGTTTTTCGCAAATAACTGCAGATTTTACCGGTCGATATCCGCGATTTTCGGTGTACCTGCTTAGAAATGAATAGCGCGTCGTTTAAAGCAAGAAAAATGGAAATCGGCCGGAAGTTTTTCAAGTTAGGGGTCGCTAAAATCAAAAAATGTTATAGCGCCAGACCACAAAAATCGGCGCTGATGCGCTTCCAGTATACTGACAAAAGGGAAGTGTTCTAGGCAACACTAGCGACTTGTTTGATGCATATTGATATGCTGTATAGTTTCAAGGTCATGTTAGGTCACCAAGGTCAAGTCAGGTCAAGTTCATGACAGGCTAATGGAACCAAACTTGATCAACTGGAATGTTGCCATAAATGCACTACTGGTTGTCATTTGTACTGTTTGTCTTTGCGTTTCCATACTTTATTCATGTACTTCACTCCCTTCTTCATGAAGCCGATTGTTCCGAGCTGCCCGACGGAACAGTCGGGCTGGCGGCCGGTTCCGGTAACTGGAACAGGTAACTGACCTGATAAAGTGGTGCTATATAGGTGACCTTATAAGTGGTACCCTATAAGCTATAAAGTGGTGCTATATAGGTGAGGTCAAATGTTGGGTCTAGCATCTGCATTGCATCATTAGTAATGTCCAAAACATCATTGATGCCCATTTTTGGGCATTTAAACACAATCACAGCGATCCATAACGATGACAAGCCAAGCCACGCAAAACCGGAAAATTTTGCCAATCTGACCTCATTTGACCTTGAAGATATTGACCTAAGGTCACGAAAATTGCACACAATAGAGTTCACTACCGTGCCCATCCACCCTGCAAATTTCGTTCCTCCAGCTTTAATGGAGCCGAGATCTTAGGGGGGGCGGAATCCGCCCCCCCTCCAGTGCGCGTAATTCTCAGAGGCCCTCCAGGGCGCGTGTTAAGCAGCAATCTACTCGTCACGTTTCAACTGTAATCTACAGCCTGACATTAAGCAATCGCATTGTATCGATTAATATGTGTTGTTAAATGCCATTAGCGACGTCAGGTTGAGAAATACAAAACATCCGGGAAAGTCTGACAGAAGTAGGATTGTTTTTATTGCTTGCTACGTCCGCCATAACTCCGTTTCCGTCACACTGTCGCCACTTTTGCCACTGTGGTCAAATTATAACTATCTTCCAACGTCGCAGTTTATGAGTTACGGCTGACTATGGTCGGAACTCTTCGATGATTACGTACGGTATTTTCTTAATCTTGATAGTGAGGGAGATGGATGGGGTCGTCCCCCCCCCCACACCCATTCTGACATTTTTCTGAGGGAGCATTTGAACTGTTCCGCTATCGCTTTAAAATTTGGCATTCCTTCCATCTCATAACTTGCGCACATGGTGATAACAAAATGTGTTCTAGGTTTTTGCGATATCGGAGCTAGGGCGTGTCCAGGTGAGGTCACGACCTCATCTCTACGCTGATTTATATGTTATATGTGCATGAAAACATTATCAACCGTGACCTCAAGACAGCTACGTCAAATGAAGGTGAAGTAAAAACTGCTCAACCGGGATAATTGTGCATGCTGAATTTATTGTGATTGGAGTTAATATGATTGGAAAGTATCTGTCGAAGCGTTGGGAAAATGTCACAACAAAAATCAACCATTTCAGCAATCAAGTAGCAGTACAAATAAAGCAGCAATTAAGCATCTCGAGAGTTTTCAGAGAGTAGAAAGCACATACCTTGCGTTCTGTGGCACCGACTACCTCTTCCAGACCAGTTCGAAAATGATCATCTTGAACAGTTCATCACATATTTCCAGGTATTTGACCTTGTCGGGATGGGTAACTTTAAGGGTAACCTTAACCTTTGCAAGTGCCACCTGAGTCAGACCACAAGTTTTCAATTTGTATATCATCAATATTGAGGTACGTATTTGTTTTACGACCAGGATCCGAAAATTACGGCGAAGACGAGAGACTGACTGCACCTAGATATTACCCGCTTAGCCTGACCTGGAAGGCCGACCAAAAAAGGTAGACAGAAACGTCAAAAAAGCTATAAAAGTACACGGCTGTAGCTGTACCGTTCCCCGAATCTCAATCATGCTCAGAACAATGGGCAAGGACGGCTGAGTCAAACTGACTCTTACTCCTTCCCGCCTTACGAGGGGTAGAAAATTACCCCACACTGCGAAGGTTAGAATATTCGCGAGGAAAATGGAACCCCTTGTCATGAATAACTTTTATCTTCCATTTCATTGATCACCATAATACATGTTTTTTTTTAATCGTACCTCAAGACTACCAGTATTATCAGCCAGCAGTCGGCCGCCGTCAGACCAGCCTCCAAAAACAGCCGTTACTTACCACACCTGAAGCCAAGGCCATGCCGACAGCGACACTGGTCGCCAGAGCCTTGAGTGCCGCTTGTTGACGCCGCTCGCGGCGCGCTGCAAGGACATGTTTGCTGCGCAGATGCAGATGAATAATGAGAGAATAACTCGCGATTTGACGACACATGCGCGGGGTAGGTGGCAATTACACCAGGCCGGGAACAGCATCCAGGTATAATTGCCGTGTCTAGATGTCACATGCAAATGCCACAAACACCGGTGCACACGAGCCGCCACGCATCGTGCCGAGACAATTGCTCTAGACATGCATATGTTAACGTAGAGCAGCATATATCACCAAGGCTATCTGATAGCGGAAGCCTGTTGTGCCAAGCTGGTGCGCTGATATCAGTGTTTGCGAGCGCGGGCACAGCTGGAACGTTAATGAAGAGGCGAACTTGCAATCTCTTACGGAGTGTTTGGATGACTAAATGTGACAGCCGGTACCGGGTTAGCTCATTTCACGTGATGCCACATCCTTCTCGATTTGCTTCCATTCCGACACGGTTTGATAAGGAAAGGAAGTAAAGTTGACCAATCGATCAGGATTTATTGCAGCAATTGCAAAGATTTATTCCGCGCTGTGCTTTCGTCCGGAGTCTGATCAGGAATTGACACCTCTTCTTCAGTTGCATATTTGAACATAAGCATTGTTGTGCGAGAAGGAAAATTGACCACTCTTTGTGGATTCCGCAATAGTCTGCAACGACAATACAGCTAGGCGCTGTGCTCTCAGTTGGAAACAGACGATGCCCATTCCAAGTATGGTGTGGCTCCGATGCCATTCTTCCCACTGAATTTTGCACTCAAAATCGTGGTGTCTTTTGTTTTGCCATTTTGATCATGCAGGGTATGCAAAGGTCGACAAGTATGAGACCCGCGCAATAACCTACCATGGTATGACCGCCAGAAACGTTGCTTTGTCTCTAAGACGGGGAAGCGAGGGAGGTCGGCTGCTTGTGTTTGGGATGGACAGAAGCATAGGTGTATTAGAAGTGCGGAGTTTGAGCTTTCGAACAATTAATCTGAAAATGTTGAGAGTAAAAATAAAAGCAGGAGGAATGTAGGAGCTCCGGAACCAAAGTTGCATAAATCCAAGTTTTGTTTACGCTAAGTGGTATATGGGATGGGGGACGGGGCCAGGGCCGGGAGACCGTCACGGTCTTACCTCTCGAGCTTGAAAATCGTTCGTGATGGTTCAGGAGTAATCTCGTAATC
Organism: Ashinkailepas kermadecensis; assembly: GCA_034440615.1. Classification (NCBI taxonomy): domain Eukaryota; kingdom Metazoa; phylum Arthropoda; class Thecostraca; family Neolepadidae; genus Ashinkailepas; species Ashinkailepas kermadecensis. Next base: position 22,370 of record JAOTOM010002590.1, on the reverse strand, counting down.
TCAGAAAAACCTTAGTGGGAGGGGCAAGTTTGTCCGTGCAGTGCGTAGGTTGAGATGTGCCCTTTCCTCTATCCGTGGAGTAAATTGACGGGTGAACTGAAAACTGCGACAGTTTATTCAGCGCAGCGTACTCATTATTTCCCTCTTCGTCCCGACCACGTTCCAGCAGGCCTCAATGCGGCCCAACCGAGCGTCTACAGAGTTGGCGTGCCCTGCTGATCCTGCTCCGTCCGTCCGTTGATCTCTCGACCAAGGCATGGCGACTGGCAACACTTTGATGGCTCGCGGTGCCATTCATCATCTCGATCCGCTTCAGAGTCATCACTTTTTACCTGGGCGAAGGGCGATGGTGCTTCCGCCTGGTGCAATGCATCGATACAAATTGTGTACATCCTCCTCAGTCGCTTGGGTATGAGGCTAATCAACTTCATTGCGTATCCATGCAATAAGCCATGCAGGTGAGCAGCTGCACAGAGGTCTGTACGCTGGAGATCGGACTGTCGACGGCAGGGGTACAGCCAGGGCCAGCGGCAATATTAAGCGGCGCCCGACCAAAATTTTGTTGAGGTAAAGCGAAAAGCGACGGCAGTGGAGTACCACAGGGCTCTGTTCTAGGGCCACTTCTCTTTATCATCTTTGTGAATAACTTTGAGGTAGGACTGAGGAATAGAGTGTTCAAATTTGCGGATGACATCAAGCTGGTAGGAGTGGCAAACAGTTGTGATCAATCTAGAAATGTTCAACTAGACTTGGAGGACCTAAAGAAGTGGGCTGATCAATGGCAGATGTCTTTCAACTATGACAAGTGTAAGGTTATGCATCTGGGGTCTGGAGGTGAGACTTTTATATATACAATGGGAGGGAGGGAACTGGATGTTATTGAAGAGGAAAAGGACTTAGGTGTGTTGGTTTCAAAAGACCTTAAAGCAGAAAAGCAATGTAGCTCAGCTAGGAACAGGCCACTCAGAATGCTGGGACTCATTAACACGCGCCCTGGAGGGCCTCTGAAAATTACGCGCACTGGAGGGGGGGGGGGCGGATTCCGCCCCCCCCTAAGATCTCGGCTCCTAGTAAAGCTGGAGGAATGAAATTCACAAGGTGGATGGGTACGGTAGTGAACTCCATTGTGTGCAAATTTCATGACCCTAGGTCAATATCTTCAAGGTCAAATGAGGTCAAATGGACAAACTTTTCTGGTTTTGCGTGGCTTCGCTTGTCATCGTTATGGATCGCTGTGATTGTGTTTAAATGCTCCAAAATGGGCATCAGTGATGTTTTGGACATTACTAATGATGCAGTACAGATGCTAGACCCAACATTTGACGTCAGGTCACCTATATAACATCACTTTATCAGGTCAGTTACCTGTTCCAGTTACCGGAACCTGGTACCAGTGCCCGCCCGACTGCTCCGTCGGGCAGCTCGGAGCAATCGGCTTCGTGAAGAAAGGAGTGAAGTACATGAATAAAGTATGGAAACGCAATGACAAACAGTACAAATGACAAACAGTAGTGCATTTACGACAACATTCCAGTTGATCAAGTTTGGTCCCATTAACCTGTCATGAACTTGACCTGACTTGACCTCGGTGACCTAACATGACCTTGAAACTATATAGCATAACAATATACATCAAACAAGTCGCTAGTGTTGCCAAGAACACTTCCCTTTTGCGAGTATACGGGAAGCGCATCAGCGCCGATTTTTGTGGTCTGGCGCTATAATTTTTTTTAAATTTTAACGGCCCCGAACTTGAAAAATTTCGGTCGATTTCTATTTTCTTCCTTTAAGCGACGTGCCGTTCATTTCTAAACAGATACACAGAAAATCGCGTATATCGGCCGGTAAAATCTGCAGTTATTTGCGAAAAACCGGAGGGGTGGGCGGATTTCGCCCCCCCCTCCAGTGCGCGTGTTAATAGAAGTGTGATGTATAAGAGCAAGGAAGTCATGAAAAACTGTACTTAGCATACGTGCGACCCCACTTGGAATATTCTGTACAAGCTTGGAGCCCCTACCTAGAAAAAGATATAGGCAAGTTAGAGAGAGTGCAGCGCAAAGCAACTAGACTCATCAGTGGAATAGGTAACTTAGAATATGGAGAAAGGCTTGTGGCATTAGATATGTACTCACTCAAGTATAGGAGATTAAGGGGGGACATGATTTAAGTGTACAAAATTGTTAAAGGACTAGATCAGGTCAATTTACATGGCGCTCTTCAGTTTAGAGTATCACATAGGGGTCATCAATTCAGGTTAGACAAGTTGAGGTGTAGGACAGTTAAGCGACAACAGGTCTTCAGTCAAAGCGTTGTTGATCAGTGGAATGGGCTGCCTGCTGATGTTGTGGGGAGTTCCTCATTGAATGTATTTAAAAGTAGGGTGGATGAATTTTTTAGAGAGGAAAATCTTGTTTTTGAGTTATAATTTGTGATGGGTTATAATTTATGTTATAATTTGGGGTGAGATGTATGTTAAGTAAGTGTGCATGACACAGACCCCTTTAAGCAGGCATGGATGCAGTTTGAAAATTATTGATAAGGCATTCAATCCACATGTGTTAAGAGAGATCAGGGGAACAGGGCTGGAAAGCTAGGGTAGATAGGCATTGATAGGTGTGTGGGATATTGGAGGACTGGTTCTTCAGGATGTGGGATGGTTTGGGAGGGTCTTTTTACCAGGCTTATATTATCTTCCATTTACAGACTTAACTGGATGGGCCCTTGGGTCTGTTATTAAGTCTAAACGCTTTATAACTTTATATAGGGTGTACCTAGCAGTGGATTCAGCACCTTCCTTCGGGATGTGATACTGATGAGATTGTCTATGGTAGCACAATGGGTATGATGGGAGGAGTTTGTAATTGTTGAGTGTGTTATGCAATAGGAAGTGAGTCTCTTATTAAGTCTAAACGTTTTATAACTTTATATAGGGTGTACCTAGCAGTGGATTCAGCATCCTCCTTCGGGATGTAATACTGATGAGATTGTCTATGGTAGCACAATGGGAGTGTGTTATGCAATAGCAGGTGAATTGGTGCTAGACAGGCTGCGATATATAGCTTCCTAGGAACTTGAGATAAGGGATTGATTGGGGTGAGAGTATGTACATTTCTAGTACCTTTTCCAGACAGGCTTAACCCAGATGGGCCCCTGTGGCTCTTATTAAGCCTTAACACTTTATGACTTTATGACTATATGAGGTAACAGAGACCTCTTTCGGCGCACGAAGCGCTCCGAAAGCTTGTGGATTTACGCTGTGAAAACCTTAATACTTCTTGTTTGATCGAGTGCATTTTTAGTTTCTAAGGGGCAGCACCCCCCCCGCCTTGGCGGCGCCTCTGGTCGCCGAGCGCCGACTCCGTGCGCGTCGTCGTTACGTCCGAAGGCAGAATCCCGCCCAGGTTTTGGCACTGCGGACGGGCGCGAACCGACGCCGAGAGCCACGCTGCAACACTTCCCCGAAGCGCTGCGGAATGTGGCTGCTGCGCGCGGCGGCGGTGGCCATTTGGAGAGGGTGAAGGTCGTTCGCTATCGGGGTGACAATCCGGCCAGCCCGTCAAGCGCGCCACTTGACCCCACGCTACGTTGCTTCACCGCCGATCCCGATCCCACGGGCGCCTCCGGACTGCAGAGCACGCCTATGCCCGGGCACGAGGCCGATGGCGAGGCACGCGGTCACACTCACATGCCATGCACCAGGGGAGCAAACTAGTGTCGAATGGAACAAGGTCGAAAGCAGAATAGAGTCGGATGGAAAAGTTCGAAACCAGAACAGGGTCGAACGGAACAAGATCGAAAGTGGAATAGCGTCGAATGGAATAAGGTCGAAAAACGTACCTGGAGATAGGGGGACTAGACAAGTGTCGAATGGAACAATGTTGAAGGCGGAATGGGGTTGAAGGGAACAAGATCGAAGGTGGAAAGGATTTGAATGGAATAACGTCGAAAACAGGAGGAACTCGGACAGGGTCAAATAGAATAAAGTCGAAAAGTAGCTAGGAATAGAAAGAGCTGGAGAAGCGTCGAATGGAACAATGTCGAAAGCAGAATTGGGCCGAATGGACCAAGGTCAAAAGTAGAATAGAATCGAATGGAATAACGCCGAAAATAGGAGGAACTGGGATAACCTCGAATGGAATAAAGTCGAAAACCCAGACAAGAGAAACGATCGTGCAAGAAGGGCACAGAGGGGTGATTACGTGAACAGGGGATACCCCAGACTGCTGATTTGGTTAGGTTTAGTTAGGTTAGGTAAGGCCAGGTTATGTTATGTTATGATAGCTTAGCATAGGATATGATAGGACGAGTTAGACTAGGTCAGGTTAGGCTAAGTTAGGTTATGCAATGTTAGGTTATGTTATGTTAGGTTAGGTGAGGTGAGGTTATGTTAAGTTATTTAGGTATATCTCTGATGCGTCCCTTTATTGGCCTGGTGTAGCCTCATCTTGATATGCTGCGGTCACTTATCAGTCAACTGAGGCTTCCTGTTGGCGATCTTTGGTCGGGTGTGGCCCTCTGTTGACCAACAGGGTCCTCCTGTGATCTCACGGGGTCCCCTGTAGACCTGTGGGCTTCATTAAATCTCAAAAGGGAGGAGGAAGGAAACGCTTGCCTTCCTAGCTGACACCAAGTGTGCCTCCGGTGGCGACGGCCCTCAGTTGTTGTGTAGTGTGAGGTGCCCGAAGGGTGTCTACACCGCACAGCAACTGCTGGGGCCTCCGCGACCTCAGCGGTAGCGGAAGCATGGCCCATTGTCCTCCCCCTTGGATATGTAACTGAACTCATTCTCATTAGTAAATCTAATAATAATTCACGGCAGCCAAGACTTATCACAAAGCCACTGAGGAAGGTCATGATGTCCTGAATGACGTAAGCTGATGTGTCAAGTAATATGTCGCGCGTCGCATATAGGATACCGCGCCAAGATCAATTTCTTGAAGTAGGTTACATATTTCGGTCAATGTACCATTCCCATACTTTGCAGCCTTCATGTTCACCCAGGCGAGCTTTTGAAATCTGGACCATTCTATCGTGAACAAGCATGATATTTTTGCTTGAAATATAACATGAAATTACGAGGAAAACTAGGAGGGAGGGAGACGAAAAGCTGGGGATGGGGGATGACACGCAGTTTCAGAACTCGAGGAAGACTGCCCCTCCTTATCCCCACTGGCTACCGTGCTCCTGCTCCTTTTGACGACTTAGGAGCCTCCTTGCCATCTTGTGTGTTTTCTCGTGCGTTCTGGGGGTACTTTCCATGGTCCCCTTCTCCCGTTGCCATGTATCCGGGGCTTCGTCTTCTATCCTGGAGGACTCTTACTCTTCTTGCAGGAATCCTCTTGCGCCTTCGGGACCTTTTTATCCTACTCCTCTTCGCTTTCTCTCCCGTCTTCTAAGCCTTCTCTCATGTATGCCTTCCTATCCGTCTTGTGGTCTCCCCTTCTATCATGGGGGCCTGTTAACTCATCTTGTGGGACTGCTCTTGAGTCTTGAAAACTTTCTTTCCTCTTCTATGGGCCTCTTTTTCTAAATTAGGGGTCTCCTCTCACGTCTTGGGGCCACCTCCACTAACCTGTGGGCCTCTGCCAGTCTTGAGGGCGTTGTCTTTCTTCGTGGTCTTTCTTTCTCTCCTAGAAGATTCCTACTCCAAACTGGGAACCTCCTGTCCTTCCTCAGGGGACGTTTCTCAATTCCTAGGCGTCCCTTGTTGTGGAGTGGGACTTTTATTCCTATCTCTCCTATCGCATGGTCTTCCTCTCCCGTATTAAGGATCTCCTCTTTCATCCTGGGGGCCTCTTTTCCAATATCGGCCCTCTCCTCCAAATTGGAGTCCTGCGACACCTCTTCTATTCCGGGACGCCTTTTCTTCTAGGGGGTCCTCTTGCGTCTCAGGAACCGCATCCCCTATCCTGCTGGTGTTCTATCCCGTCCTATGGACCTTCTCGTTTCCTGGACCGTCTTGGGAGGGGGTTGTGGGTATTGGGAGTCTCATCTCATATCGTACTTGCTACCTCTTCCGTCTTAGGGTCTCCTCCCATCTGCTAGGGCCTCCTTTCACTTGTCTATGTGGCCTCTCCTCTTCTACCCTGGAGGCCTTCTAACCCGTCTTGAGTGATTCCTCTTGAGTCTGGGGCCTCCTCATCTGTACTTTGAGCCTCTTTGCCTATCTTAATTGAGTTGTCTTGCATCCTGGTGGACGCCTGTTCTCCCCAGGGGCCGCCTCTTCCAAATTATGGTCCTCATTTCATAACTCTTCTATCCTTTTCTGTGTTGTCTTTGAAGTTCTCCTGGGCACTCGTACATAAACAAGCTCTGGCTTACGCATGATCTGGAATTTTCTGGATGGAAGGCATCCCGAGTATGAAGTCTTTCTCCTGAAGAGCACTTCAAATTGTCCATGCATTTTCAGACAGGGGCCTTCTTAAAAATCAGGGTGTGACTGGGCAGTCACAGTCACTGGGCTCTGCCCCCACCCGGTGGCGACATTATATTGACCTACTGGCAGCAAACGCAGACATCGACGTACGGGGAGGTAATGGTGTATCTGTAAATACGGGAACACATGGAGGGATTTTGAGACCTTTTGAACCGATCCAGCAGCTTCCAGTGCACTAGTCGTATGCCAACTGCACGCCAACGAGTTGAACCTTCGTGAGATGTTCAAGGACTACGATGGCATCACCAGCGGTCCGCGATCTTTCATCGGCCGTCTCGACAAAGTGGCGACAGGGTAGCTCGAAGCGCGTCCGGTGGTGGCCTTCGAAGCGGCGGAAGGATCCATGCGGCAGCTGGATGAGGGCGGCAGTGCTTCATTTGTGCTCGGCTGGAACACTGTGATTTGTCGTTATCGCCCTGGGAGCAACAGCGACAAAACGCGACTTTCGACAGCCGTGCTTATGGTATATGTGGCCGGCTGGATCACCGTGAAGCCATGGGAGCGGCGACAACAACAAAACGCAACTTTCGGCTGCCGTGTTCGTGGTATATGCAGGCAATGTGTGCAGACTGTTTGATGATAATGTATGCTATGCTATTAGTGTGGTGCGTATGCTACTATATTTTGTTGAATTTCGATGCTTCGTTGAATTAGTTCAAACAGATAAACAAACTGCTCCCACGGTCTTGAAGATATACTGCATTCCGAATTTGTTGAGAATTTCGTTTGTTTGTTGGCAAATATACATACAAAGCGATGTTGCATTGTGCAGCATGCAAGTTCCGCATTAATAATTATCATGAACCTATACAGATGAAGCTTTCAGCCTACCTGTGTGCTTTACTTTGCTATGACAGGAAATGTGCATTATAACTTAGTCAAAACTTACGTTATGTATCTACGAACACAATTTAAACATTCGCCGCTACCATCACAAGTGTAGCAAGCAGCGAAATTGTATATCCCCGAGGAACCTCCCGTTTGCCTCAAATAGAAAACAATATTTTATTTTATGTATGTTTAGATGTGTCCCCATACAACCACAGTATAGCCTGTTCGACTCGTGTTTGACGACATACCCCACTGGTGAATGACGAGGGAGTCTGGGAAATTTTGTGGTGTTCAAGAAGTGATAAATGCAGACACGTTGTGCTGAGCTGAAGTGTCTGGGGAGGAACCGTGGGGTCTGATTATCCGGGGGAAGCTCATAAAATCTACTTTCAGAAGATCTACGTTCAGAAGATGTACTTTCAGAAGATTTATTTTCACAAGATCTACTTTCAGAAGATCTATTTTCACAAGATCTACTCTCGGGTCTGAATGTTCAGAAGATCTCCCAATTCTGAATGTTCAGAAGATCTACAAATAGGCCTCAAATGTTCAGAAGATCTACTCCCCAATGGAAATGTTCAGAAGATCTACTGATAGCTAGAAGTGTTCAGAAGATCTACTCGGAGGAGGGAAATGTTCACAAGATCTACTCTCGGGACTGGATTGTTCAGAAGATCTACTCGAAGACGAAAGTGTTCACAAGATCTACTTATACTTGGAGATGTTCACAAGATCTACTCACAGGTCGGAATGTTGAGAAGATCTACAAATAGGCCTCAGTTGTTCAGAAGATCTACTGCTGGAAATGTTCAGAAGATCTACTGCTGGAAAAGTTCAGAAGATCTACTCGGAGGATGGAAGTGTTGACAAGATCTACTCTCGGGACTGTATGTTCAGAAGATCTACTCTTGGTCTGGAATGTTCATAAGATCTACTATCTAGGTTCGGTTAGGTTAGGTTAGGTTGGGTTAGACTAGGTTAGGTTAGGTTAGGTTAGGTTAGCTTAGGTTAGAACATTCTGGGCCAAGAGTAGAAGAGTAGATATTCTGAACATTCAGTCCCGAGAGTAGATCTTGTGAACACTTCCATCCACCGTGTAGATCTTCTGAACATTTCCAGTAGTAGATCTTCTGAACACTTGAGGCCTATTTGTAGATCTTCTGAACATTCCGACCTGGGAGTAGATCTTGTGAATACTTTCGTCTTCGAGTAGATCTTCTGAACAATTCAGACCTGGGAGTAGATCTTGTGAACATTTCGAGCTATCAGTAGATCTTCTGAATATTTGCATTGGGGAGTAGATCTTCTGAACACTTGAGGCCAATTTGTAGATCTTCTGAACATTCAGACCTGGGAGTAGATCTTGTGAACATCTCCAAGTATTAGTAGATCTTGTGAACACTTTCGTCTTCGAGTAGATCTTCTGAACAATTTAGTCATGGGAGTAGATCTTGTGAATATTTCCTCCTCCAAGTAGATCTTGTGAACATAGATCATCTGAAAGTAGATCTTATGAGCCTCACCCGATTATCCCACGTCGGGGCGGGGTGGGTGACTCGAGAGCCACCAGCCCGCCCACAGGTTTTTCGGTAATAGCGGCCGAATGAATAGACGCGGAGACACGAAATTTTCGATGGCTTCCTATCCACCTGCTTTGCATATATTGTACAATTTAGGTTTCAGATCATCAAAGATCATTGACCTGGTACGGGTCACATTGAACGATGTTCTAAAATCTTTGAAGTTCCGCCATTCCGAGGGGCTGCAACATATAAGCATCAAACTCAGGGCATGCTGTCCTTTCATCAAGATTAACAACCTCTCATCTAAAAATGTTAAGTCTATCAGGGTTACTAGCCTGAGATCAGGTCAATTTCCGCGTTTTTGTACCGTACTGAATGGTGGAACTTTAAATCGGGTAATTTTCACGCCAACGATGATAAAGAGCATGTAATAATGATGCTAGGTTAAATTATGTGCCAAAGGTCAATCACATACGGTAAGACCGCTTGCCATGTATATCCTACACAATGCCATCCAAAAAGTCATCAAGTCATAAAAGTGTTCAGACTGAATATGAGCCACAGGGGTCCATCTGAGTCAACTCGGTAAAGGGAAGATATTATGAGCCGGGACAAAGAGATAACCAACACCACAAGCAATACCACATACTAAGTGCCGAAAAGAATCATTACCAGCATCGTATACACCTACCAATACTTATCTACCTCTATTCATTCGATCCCGCGTAACACACGAGTGGATCGAATTTCCAATCAATAATTTTCAAACTCCATCGATGCCTGCTTAAAGGGGCCTGCACCTTGCACACTACGGTGCATAAAGTTGCTGTTCCTCGCCAATTGATATCTGAATTCGGCTTCAGAGCCATCTTAGTCGTGCAACATGACAATGGATGACCAATGGCGACCTGAGATAATATGACCTCTTGTGATCTGATCTCCTAATTGGCCTCACTTCACCTTTCTCTGGAATTACTTTCCAAGCAGTGTGGACTTAGGCGAAGGCGGAAGAGGTCGTTTTACCAATACATGCATTGTTCCAGTGTGGCCTGCGGTCAGGTCGGTAAGTCAGAAGCTGCACAGCTTACACAAATGTTTCAATATCATATCAGTTTGTTTTGGAACATAATCGGTTTACATGAACATTGATGTCCCGGGGATATTCAAACTTGAACCTGCTTGCATGAACCATACGGCGTGACCTGACCTGACTAGGATTTTCGAATGTCAATCAGATACAAACATTTTTCATGAATGGTTCTGTTGAAAGGACCTGAGGCATTTCATTAATATTTTCTAGGTCCTTCTCCGTGGTCATGTTATGTCACCGTGTTGATCTATTGTGACCTTTAGCGACCTCAGCAGAGCCGAAAATGAAGAAATAAGCTGTGATATATGCTCTGGGCTATATTGGTTTTCCATTGACATTTCACCCTATGTCTATAACATGCATACTTGAGAAGCTGGGTTTCAAATCTGATTCTGACCCGATCTGATCTACCCGTCTTTACTTTTCACTATTGTCTGCTAAACTCAACTGTCAACTGTCAACTGCAGGTGGCATGCATTCATAGCATACACACCACGACCAGGTAGTGCAGATACAGTCATCTATGTTAATACAGTATCTGTCATAGATGACAGATACAGTCATCTATGTTAATTCTTGAAGAGAAACTATGTCCGGAAAAAGCTCCACCTTTTTATAACTATTAACATGGATTTACATCGTGGTCCGTATCTGAACGTATTATTACCTCTGGTGATCGCATTATATGCCAAAATGCAAATATAAGACATGCTCCGGGTTATCCAAGACCAGAGCTTTTACACTGTGTTTTGAATCATATCTTAGCATATGCAGATCGGAAATTAGACGGGGGCTTTCAAGAGTCCCCTGCCTGGTGAAGGTGGATTTGTCGGTCGGCCCGAAGAGGGTTAAACGCAGAAATAAACCAAGTTGTTATAAGCCTAAGCCGACTATCAAGCTGACCTGGGAGATCAACTAATAACCCCAAGTGTATCAATCGCGAAATCATATGTGCAACAAGGTGGTTTTCTCGCAAATCCCTAGCACTCTCCATTTTGAAGCGCTGGCGCATCAAGAGCACGGTTTGCATGAATCATTCAACCGCTAGATCATATATCGTGGCCATCCATCATGATTGGTTGCTGGTGGTCTCGGAAATCCCACCGGTCGTGGGATTCGAACCCATGATCTTGCGCTCAAGAGTACACCACCCTACCGACTGAGCTACCGTGATCGCATCTCGTGGGGCACCCCCATACACAGGCGAAGGTGGCAAAATGCCGTGCACGGGCGATGATGACTTAATAATCCATTGATGTAAGCGCTTAAAGACTTCTTCCAATCAGCACTGTAACGGTGAACGAATGTGGAGAAGAACGGCAGCGTTAGAAGTATCTCCGACGCCAGCCAACTTCGACAATGCTCAAAAATAATCCAACGGAATCATTTCCCCCAACACTCCACTCGGCTGGTCCACTATAGGGGCGAGGGGAGGCTTGTCCGGTTCCCATTGATCTGTGATGCAGAACGAATTACTCGGGCTTAAACGTTTCCAGAGAGCAGTGGTGAATTAATTTCGGCGCCCTCTGGTTCTGACATGAAAGCGCGGCGCTGCAGGTCCGGGATGAGGGATGACGCCGGGCCGAGCACTGAGAGACCCGGTGGCGCTCTGGCGCCCTGTGGCCCGTGCACTCTTGTTCAGATCGCACGAGATTTAATAAAGAGAGAAGGGGAGCTGGCGAGAATCAGGGAAAGTGAAGTTGAAAAATGGATGTTCCAAACAATCTGGTAATACTGGGCTCCAGCTGCTGGACTCTTGACTGCTACGTGATGCATCTGCGACAAATGATGTCATCTTTTGAATTTTCATCCGGCCGGGGAGTGTTGTGTGAAGGGGAGCCAGTATGCTGGAGGGAATATAGGAAAGTGATGAAAACATGGAACTTCAGTGCGGTCTATGGAAAAAGTCGCTCTCCTTAGCTGTGCGTGTTGTTCCCTATTTCGATTGAAACTCTACCTATCCTCTATTCTATGTTATACTATACTATATTATATTATACTAACTATACCTCTACATTTTGTCGTTTACCTGCCCAACTTTGGCCTGGTGCTTACATCGAAGTCCATTTGACCATACTCATTAACCCAATCGCTTTGCATGTACGTAATGGATATTAAAAATAGACTGCCCACCCTATGTATCCCTACGATCTACTATGTAATGCTTGCAATATACAGTGTCTAATAGTCGTAAACTACTTAACTGAGCATCATTATGTGTGACCGTTTAAGGCGAACTAACAAAACTGATAATTGAAACTCAATACATGCTTCCAGAACGAACCATGTTTGATGCCACGTTTCAGAAAACTAGGCATACAAAGAACTAAACATAATACCAAAACAATATTTACGCACATCAATACGATTACATGGTGATAACTATGCCTGTCCTCATACTGCAGCTGATTCGATGTAACTAGCTTTAAACGATTTGGGTAAGCGCCTACACTGGAGTGTGTGACATCCACTGGAGTGTGTGACCTCCACTGGAGTGTTCGACCTCCACTGGAGTGTGTGACATCCAATAGAGTGTGTGACCTCCACTGGAGTGTTCGATCTCCACGGGAGTGTTTGACCTCCACTGGAGTGTGTGATCTCCACTGGAGTGTGTGACCTCCACTGAAGTGTTTGACCGCCACGGGAGTGTTTGACCTCCACTGGAGTGTTTGACCTCCACTGGAGTGTGTGACCTCCACTGGAGTGTGTGACCTCCACTGGTGTGTGTGACCTCCACTGGAGTGTTTGACCTTCACGGGAGTGTTTGACCTCCACGGGAATGTTTCACCTCCACGGGAGTGTTCGATCTCCACGGTAGTGTTTGACCTCCACGGGAGTGTTCGACCTCCACTGGAGTGTGTGACCTCCACTGGAGTGTATGACCTCCACTGGAGTGTGTGACCTCCACTGGAGTGTGTGACATCCACTGGAGTGTGTGACCTCCACTGGAGTGTGTGACCTCCACTGGAGTGTGTGACCTCCACTGGAGTGTGTGACCTCCACTGGAGTGTGTGACCTCCACTGGAGTGTTTGACCTCCACTGGAGTGTGTGACCTCCACGGGAGTGTTTGACCGGTAATTATCGGCTGTTGGCGTGGATTTCACAATGCACGTGCGGGACCGGATCCGAGGTCAGGTCAGCTGTGACGCGGCTCATGCTTACACTGTACGGATGACTCTTTCCATGTGGAGTACTGCAGGCATCTGGGCCACCCCAGTGTCAGAATCCATCACATCCGGGTCGCATTTCAGAGCGACCATGCATGCATCCAGGCGATCCGTAGCACAGCCGATTTCAGACTACTGCAAACCTAGTTACGACAAAGTATTGGCTTCCCGGCGCGCTTCAGCTGACTTTTCAACATTCCGGTAACCGTCGCCGGGTTTGAGGCAGCTCAAATCAAGTGCTGGCGCTCAATACTCGGCTGAGCTGAACACCACACTGGTGGCAGGCTGGCCAAATTCAACGAAGAAGAAAAAAGAAGACATCTCCCGCATACATAATCTGCTAAGATTGTGCTTGGACATTCGTCACTGGGTGTTTCGTCGAAAGCATACGATCACCGTCGCATCCGTGCCAATCGAATTAATACTGCGACATCTCCCAGTTCCATATGCTGGTATTCCGAAATACGATCTAGGCTTTTGCTCTGTGATATCTGCCGGCGTCGCATCGTGTGTGGTCGTGACTGAGAATGACATCGCTCGATTGCTGTCACTGTCCGAGTACGTCTTTCTCAATGGGAACACTTCCCACCCACTTACACGTGGCCAGCACGTGACGATCGTGCACCATTTCCCCGCCGCGCTCTGCCCTGGCACTGGTCGGCAGGCCGGACTCGCATGATGTTCAAGGCCGCTCCCTCAGCCGGTTCGCTCACTGCAGAGCAGGCAGAGCGCGGCAACTTTGAAGCCGAACTTCAAAGCGACCGCTGACGCTATGTCTACAGCTGGTGTATTTTTGCCGAATTTTCAGCTGATTGAGGTGCACAGCAACATTTGCCGGCCATAAAGTGGGCCTCTTGCCGACATTAATGTCCTTGAAGACCGCTATTGAATGCAGTGTTGGTGGCTAACTCGGTCAAAGTTATTACTTTTTGTTGCTGTCAGTGTCGACACCCCCGCTCGGCAAGCCCGGTGTAGCACAAGACCGTAAGCAGGGGTGACTCAAGAACCGTGACGCCACCAAGCGGGGAAACCGCGGACTTGTTTGGAGGTCAGAATGTATTGACAAGACTGCAAACACGACGTTGTATCCAATATCTCAAGAAATATTTGGGTTACAGCAAAAGCGATGGCAGATTTTGATAGAGCTGTACAAGGCTCACAAACATCACCGAGATATTTTATCTGGAGGGAATACTGCAGCCTGACTTCATTGGAGTGAATGGCCCGCCAGTCAATTCTTGCAAGAGGAGGGCCAGCCAGCATTGAATTACCTATTAGGAATCTGGAATAACTAAAGGTATGTATTTGGATAGTGCAGAAAAGGAAAAACATGTTTGTATATAAGCAGTTATCTACGATAAATAGCAATAATGAGGACGGCTATTTCACAGCCAAGTAGTTAGGCGCTAAATATCACTGTAGTCGGAGGGCCCTTAAAACACAAATAATCAATAAATTAACTGCCAAGCAGCAGGTGGTTCCGCGGGCGGTGCCACAGGCATGAGGGTATAGGGGCAAGGACAGATCCAAAACGGGAAGGGCAAACGGCAAATCCACACCCCTCCCGACCCGAGAGGCAGGGGTGTCGATTTTTGAAAAACACTGGGGGGGCCGAAGTGCCAACGCACTAGACCCCCCCCCACAAAAAAAAAAATTCATCGGATTTAGCCCACTATATTTTCAGATCTCAGAAATTCTGATTTTTTATTAGCGACGGGGCGAAGGGCGAAGAGTAGCGACAGGTGAGACTCGAACTCACCAACATAACAACTCTGAGTAATAGCATGCGACTGCAGTGCCATATAGTGGGCTCGGATCTATCGTCACCGTCATCGTCACCGTCACTGTTACCCTCCTCCTCACTCCACACTCCAACAAACACACACCGGCTTAAATAAAAATACTTCAGCGATCAGATGCAGGCTAAAGCACACCGGCATTGATGAAGCATCACAGCACAGCAGACCTGACCGGTGATGACGATGGGTGAAAGTATTTCCTTGGTGCCTAACGTTAGGGACGGGAATTTTTCCATTTAGTACGCCACTGCGGCTGCTCAACGTGTTTTTTTCTGCAGATTCCACGATCGAGAGTAGAAAGGCCCTTCGGATAATTTTATTTCGGGACCCATTCTTAATTTTCCGGTGCTCTGGTCGATTCGATGGAGTCTCCTTGTGGTTTTTGTGGTGAAGTCTATTTTTATAAGCCCCCTGTAGGGTATTTTTGGAACCCGGTACGATTCTTCTGGCTCTCGGTGCGTTTTTTTCCAGTGCCCAAACAGGTTTCTTTTCCGGCGTTCGACGACTTCTTATTTTGTGGATCCTTGACGCAATTTTTCCGTCCGCAAGGTGACATTCCGGGTATATATTGGTACTTGGGAAGCCAGCTGCAACTTGTGGGGCTCCGGCACGACGTTTTGGCCCCAGTGAGATTTTCAAGAGAAGCGGCGTGAATTTTTTTTTGTCTGAGTGCGATTTTTTGGGGCCCCGTCGTCACTTGTTGGGATCCCTTGCGGTGGCTACGACACGTTTGTGGGGGCCCAGCAAGTTTTGTGGGCTTTTGGAGCTATTGTTGAGATCCCAGATTGATTTTCCGTGTCCGGGCTGTTTTTCATTCACCCGGCTTCAGTTGTTGGGTGATCTCAACGAGACTTTTAGAGCCCCGGTGGGACCTGTCAGGCCTCTGGCGTGATTTTCAGGGGCCCGAGTGATAGTTCTTAGTACCCCAGTCTCGGCGTGATTTTCAGGAGGCCCCGGCCCGACCGTTTGTGGCCCCCGTCGTGATTTTCTTGAATCCCGGCACGACTTGTTTGCGGCCCCAACGTGATTTTCAGGGGCCCAGGTGCAAACTTTTGAGGCCCCAGCGTCATTATCGGGGCCCCTGCGCTACGTTTGGGGCCCCCAATGTGATTTTTCTGAGCCCCGGTGCGATTTTTGGTGGACCGAGTGAAATTTTTAGGGAGCATAGCGCATTTATTTCCTAAGCTCGGCGGATTCTTGGGGGCCCCACAACCTATCAGGAGGGGGGTGAGGAAACTTCCCACAATTCCCCGTCCCCATTCGGTATGTCACTGTGCCATGCAATGATGCAACATAAGAATCCAGGAATAGTTCATCTGTTTCATCACACATGTGATTTCAACTCCCCAGTTATCCAGACAGTTTGAGGAAAGTCAAACATCTGCTACATGGATCAGCAAGGATGGATTGTAAGGCAACATGGATACCATGGAATTCCGGTCACAGTAGTTATGCTGCAATACATACCTTCTTCAACACACTGCTTTGGAGATGGATGAGCTCCTGAAGTTTGGTCAGGGTTGGAGTTGGAGGTGGATGGAGCAACACCGTGAAGGACATAACATATGGTTCAAGAGACTTGTTTCCATTAACAATACAGGGGATGAAGTAACATTTTCATTGACTTCTATGGTTTTCATTGGCTTCATTGATTTATATGGTGTCCTGAGTAAGTAGGACAATCGAGATGGGTTTCTGTTATATGCATTGTAGAAGCAATGTTATAATGTAGCTTTTATACCCCAGTGAGAATGGTATGGATTCACTCATTAGTGAATTTGCAAACATACTGATATATCAGTTAACAACAATGCAGGGAGCTTTGTGATCAACATGGTCTGTGCCCTAAAGCCCAAATATCTAAGTAACAATGCAGGGAATCTGCTGCATAACAGTTTGACCATAAATTAGCCATGATATATTGCATCATACTTCCCATGCTATTTAGAATAGTGAGCTATATTTTGTGTACAAACATCAGTACATTAGAAATGTTAATTAACGTTACACGCATCAGTTCCTAACAAGTGTCAGCAATACATTTCTTTCATGTGCTTCAAACATGATTCAAGAAAGCACTGTCATCGATTTTAAACTTGCAAAAAGAGTGGGCCGCCTGGCATTTTGAGTGCTATTTGAGTGAATTTGCTGTCTTGTTAGTGAACTGACCACTTATTGAGATATAAATACTTTAACTTTGTCTGCTTCCATCATTAAAATTTGTCATTTTCCAATACATCAGAAATCATTAGAATAACTTCTTGTCCACAAACCGGTGTATGCATTTCTATGAATTTCTCATATTTATTAACACAAATGATGTAGATCTGATCTGAAAATTTATCACTCAGAAAATGTTATCAGCACAGGATTCCATTCCTGAAAATATAGTACCTTCAACATGTTATTGTTCTTTGTGAAGCAATAAGTGCAATGCTGTCATGCAGCATGCAGATGGAGGTTCATCACGTGCACCAGGTAGCACAAAAACAGATATTATTGCAGTCTAAGGTAACCACAATACAGGTTTTACACCCATTTTACCTCCACGAATCATTCAAAGTAGCTAGGTTTTGCCTAGTTGCGTTGGGCTAGGCTTTTGTTGTAAGTTAGTAAATTAAAAAAAGTCTTCAAAAACGGTTCAAGCTAGATTAGGTTATGTTAAACTTTTTAAGTTCAAAATGTTTGAGAAAAAATGGGGGGGGGGGAAATTTGGCATAAAAATAATCATTACTTGCATGGAAGTCTAGGCTAGGTTAGGTTAGGTTATGTTACATGTTTTTTTTATCTGAACATTATTTTTCATCCTATATTACTCAAATCCAAGCCCCCTTTTCCATGTTATTTTTCCTCACAATTGAAAAGTGTGCATCTGCAGAGGAAATGAGCGGTTACATCATGTTCAGTACATTAACAAACACTGCATTAAAAAAGAAATTCAAAGAAGTCAGAGAGTACCATGAGCTCAAAAATTACCCAAAAAGCCAGGTATTATCACAGTTTAAGGTAACCACAAGACAAGTTTTACACAGATTTTACCTCCATAAAGCACACAAAGGGGTGAGGTTTGTCAGGTTAGGTTAGGCTTTTGGGGTAAGTTATAAAAATCATTTGTTGGTAAATAATTTGTGTTAAGGATTTGTCTACAAAAAAAAATAATAAACGGTTTAGGCTAGCTTAGGTTCGGTTTTTTAAGTTGAAAATATTTGAGAAAATGCCTCGAAAATATAAATTAAATACAATTAATTTCTTGTATGGGAAGTTGAGCTATGTTAGGTAAGGTTATCATACATCTTGAACATTATTTGCATGCTATATTTCCTTACTCCACACCCTTTTTTGGTGTTATTTTTACTCCCAATTGAAAGACATCCATTTGCAGAGGAGAGGACATTAAATTTGTGCTTTTATGTGTTTTATTAATATTCTTTTATTTAAATTTCCAATGCAATGTTTATGAACGTCACTAAGCTGATGGCACTACTCAGTTTCTGTGCAAATGCTTACTTTCCAGGTTGTGAGCAAAACAACATTAAAAATGGGCTTTTAGTTGGGTAACATAGCAATTAAAAGAAATACGTTAAAAATTCAACATAACCTAATGTAACCTAGCCTAAGCTGACCTTGGAGAAAACTATAAAAACAAGATTGGAAAAATATCTCGCAATTTATTTTCTTGAAATTTTACAAATGAAAAAACCTAACCCAACCTAATCTAACCAGAATTATTGTGCTTCAAGGTGGTAACAAGGCAAGTTATTACACATTTGCCTCCATAAAGCAAACAAATGGGCTATGTTTGGTGATGTTAGATTAGTTTAAGTGTTTTAAGTTCGACATTTTTTGCAAAAATTGTTCCAAAATTTGAAAGAAATAGATATTTTTCCTTTAAAAGCAGCTTATGTTAGGTTAGGTTAAGTTGGGTTACATTTTTTTTATTGTTAAAAAAATACATTGCTTGAAATTTTTACAACTTGATGTTTTGGTTTTGTTTTTCTCCAAGGGGAGGTTAAGCTAGGTTAGGTTAGGTTATGTTGCATTTTTTTTAGTTAAAAAAATACTTTACCCTATGTCACCTAATTCAAAGCTTTTTGTTGCTGTTATTTTGCTCACAACCTGAAATGTAGGCATTTGTATAGAAAATGAGTGGTCCCATTATCTGAGTCACATTCATAAACATTGCATTGAAATGATACATTCCACGAATTCATAAAACACCTTAAAACAGAAATTTACCAAAATGAGCAGTAACATCATGTTCATCACATTCCTAAACATTGCATGGAAAAAATTAATCAGAAATCACCTTAAGCTGTAAATTTACCAAAAGGTGTGACAACCCCTGGACGGAAATGCAACACTAGGTGCCCAATCCTGGGCAGAAAGGGCATTAAGAGCAGTGGAATGAAAATATGAACAAAAGTAAACTAAAAACAGCTTTTCTTGAAGACAAACGTGGTAGTTATGTGATATTAACTTGGAAACCCTGAGCACAAATCAGAAAAAAGCCTGGACTGGACTTTTTCAAGCTTACCTGCCAACTTCTTCAACTACTGTTCCTTTGGGAATTAAATATCAGCAAGCTATTTATTCACTATTTAAAATCACACCAATCCGCAGATACATCAGAATGTGCGAAGTACAAAAAACGAATCAGTACGACGTCACATACGATTGGCCTCCGGATTAAACACTGCGCGCAATTGCACCACAAATGTCTTACCTCCGTCACATTTGTCACTGTAACCTCCAATTTAGACTTTAGGCGCTGGAATTTCTGTAACTGGAATTCTTTCTTTGGATGTTACGATGTTGGATGTTCTGAGGAACGCCCATCACGATGTGTGACATTTAATACGAGCTAGTGTCTATCGATACAAATCGACGCCCCTGCTTTGGAGAAAAAAAAATAGAAACAAAAATTAAGCAATATATATTCTGAAAATTTTATAACTTGAACAACCGAACCCAACTTACCCGACCCTAATGTCAGCTGCTTTTGAAGGAAAATTTCCGATTTTATTTTATTTTTGAAAATGATTGCACAGTTTTTCCAAGGTAAACAACTAAGCTAGCCTAACCTAGCCAAATCGGTATTATTGTGCTTTAAGGTGGTAACAAGACAAGTTTTTACACACATTTGCCTCCATATAGCAAGCAAATGGGTCAGGTTCGGTTAAGTTAGGTTAGTTTAGGCTTTTCAAGTTGGAAAACTTTGTAAAAAATCCCAAAAAATTTCCCCCAAAAATTGCAAATTATTTGGTAACCTTGCAGTCTAAGGTGTTCTTTTTTTCCTTTAAGACAAACAAAAATATGCAGAGTACCATGTTTATGAAGGTGACTAAGATGATTGGACCCACTTATTTTCTTTGCTTACTTTTCAGGTTGTGAGCAAAATAATGCCAAAAAGGCTTTGAGTTCGGTAACATCGCATAAACATAAATGTTTTTTTTTCATGCATCAAAACCTAACCTAGCCTATCCCAACCTATCTTTTGATAACAAAAATTAAACTAAATTAAAATTTCACTTAATTTATTTTCTGAAAATTCTCAACCTTAAAAAAGAAACCTAACCGAGCCTAACCTAACCTAAGCTGATTTTGGATACAAAATTATCTTTTTTTGTGAACATGGTTGTAATTTTGTTCGGAAGCTTTAGGGTATTATTGTGCTTTAAGGTGGGAACAAGAAAGTTGTATGGGCGCTGTATGACCAACGCAGTCAATGCGCCCGTAAACCCAAATAACCAACCAACCAACCTAGAAAGATGTAAGCTGTACTTCCACAGTGGAGGGAATTCCAGCTGTTTTGTTTGTTTTTGCACACAATTTTACATTTTTCAGCAAAAGGTGGAGAGTCAGTCCACTATCTAATCCAAATCTGTTTCTAGTCAGTACAAAATGTGCTGGTTAACATCAATGTTTCTACTTAGCATGGTGTTTTTCATTTTTTCCCTTTAGCTTTCTTATCAGCATAAAATAGCATAGGTTATTGGGGGGGCCCAAATCAACATTGGGGGGCAAGATCAACATTGGTGGGGCCATAGCCCCCACAAAAGGATACAAATCGACACCCCTGCATACATGCATGATTTTGCACTTATCAAAATTTAATTTCATCTGCCATTTTTTGGACCACTTCACAAGCTCTTCTAAGTTTTTCTGCAGCATGTACCTAGGTGCCTAGGTACCAGGTAAATATCAAGCTGATAGTGTGATGAGAGGGCTGTTGAGGTTAATTATAGTTTGTATATCCACACTCTCAATGATAACTGATTGCTGTTCACAGGACTAGATTGTATGCAAGTTTGACAATGACAATTGGTACTTGTGCACACCATTTTGAATTTGGTAGCAAAAGGTGGAGAGTCAGTCCACTATCTAACCCAAATCTGTTTTTTTTCATTACAAAATGTGCTGGTTATCATCAACTACATTTTCTATGTACATTTTCTACTACATTTTCTAGCATGGTGTTTTTTCTTCTTTTTTCCTTCAACATTTTTATGAGCATACAAATAGCATATGTTATTGGGGGGCCAAATCAACATTGGGGGGCCAAGATCAACATTGGTGGGGCCCTGGCCCCCACAAAAGGATACAAATCGACGCCCCTGCCATCTAGACATTAGGGGGATGTCCCCATCCTAGCCCCGCCTTCAGCGCCTAAAATATCACACAAACTATAACGTAAAATTCCCTTTACGTAAACGTCCACATGCCTGCACCTTGATCGCAAACACCCGCTTTTCTAGTCAGACATGTAACGTACTCGCTTCAAAGGTGGCGCAAATGACCTCTGTGGTCCGGTACGCCTGAAAAAGTCACTCCCCCACCCATGTGCAGTGAAATTGAAACTTGCCTGATGCTACCAATTTCTGCAATATACGAATGAAAACCTGTGACGTCATCAAGGTTTGAATGCGAACTTTGGTGTACCTTTTAAAAATAATGGTATTTTTGCGGCGTTTAATAATGGTGTTTTTGCGGCGGACGAGACATTGGTCTTGTCAAGGCTATTTCTTGTATAGCATTGGTCGTGTATGACTGTAAGGTTTGCTTAAAAGTCATGTGGGCCATAGCTTTCTTTAACAAAAAATTATTTTAGGAATATCAGTTATACCTAATGCAGTGGCCATGCAGCTTCTTGCTGACTTTTCTCTGTCATGGTACCATAAGCTGGCAGATTTGCCCACGCATGGCTCTCGTTTTTCCCCATATCAATATTGAATGCATGCATTGTCATTGGGCATTTAGGTAGGTACCTAGGTAAATATCAAGCTGATGGTGTGATAGGTGGGCTGCTGAAGATAATTATAGTTTGCATATCCACAATCTCAAGGATGATTTTCATTGTTGTTCACTGGACAATGCAGGTTTGACAATGACTGGAAATTAAGAACGGATTTTTTTCCTGTTTAATAAGCTCATATGCGTGTGGTTTTGCCATTGGTGGTGTGTACAAACATCAGTATGACAATCCAATTGTTGTTTTGTGGCTGAACATTTTTAAAAAAGACAAT